>VYXF01000647.1:158902-298581 GCA_013397295.1 Polioptila caerulea | reverse complement strand
GAGGGGGGGGGGAGTTGTTTGGGTTTTTTTTATTTCCAGCTTCAGTGATTTTTCCTTAGAGATCTCTTTAGGAGACAATGTTTCTCAAGAAAGTTCCTAAGTTTATATCCCTGGCTGCTTTGATGCAGGACCAACAGTCAGCAATTTGTGTTCACTTGGCTGTGAACTTATAAAACAGAGTTTTCACCCAGTGACAGTGTCTCCCAAAAGAATGAAGTCAATGTTTTTATCACTAACATGCATTTTTCCCCTTTGTTATTGCAGCGTTATGAAGAACACACAGAAATTGGGCTAAAAATACAGAGATCTTAAGGAAAGCCTGTTCTGGGCAGGGTCAGGGGGAAAAAGGGATCCCATGGGAGCCCAGAGGGGACTTTGGCATGAATACAAAAATGATGTACTTTCACCCAGAAGCAAAATGTACTTCAGGGAAAATTGATGGTGAAAATTTATCCTCTTGAGAATCTAATTCAAGCAGAAGACTATAGAGTCAGGTAGAATTTTCATTGTGCCTTTTAAAATTCCTTAATTAAATATTTTGTAGATATATTGTCATGGTACAAATGTTTAAGGTTTAGAAATTCTAATTGCAGTGTAATTTAATAGCAGATTGGCATGGAATAGAAAAAAATGGACATGCTATTTGGGCAAATTCTTTTTGCAACATTCTTTCCTCTTTTGGTTTTCAGCAAAGTCCCAAATGCACTTTTGAAACACCTACTGGGTCTCCATTCTCCTCTTCAGATATTTCATATCCCAATTCCCTTTACTATAAACTGTTTATGTTGGTATTACATGACGTCAAGCCTTTCCTGCATGGGGGACCAGAGTCATTCTGATGTCTCAATGATCAGACCCAGGACAATGATGACGGTCAAATCACATCCACAGCTTATGCCTTTCAGGGCAATATTCTGGTTTGATGTTTACTCATTATCAGAGAAAACTCCCTCTGATTAACATCTGAACACAGAGCAGTGGATTGATTATTTCCTTTGCAGAATAATCTATGTTCTAAAAGCAGCATTACAAGACTGGAAAACCTTCAGTACAAGTTTGTCTTGCTGAGATTTTAAAAATTCTCTTCACCTTTGCCTTTGGACACACATGAAGAGGAAATTATGTTTGTTAAATTCTTGTGGTTAGAACCACTGAAGAAAAATGTGGGGCTTTTCTTTCTGTACATTTAGGTCAAACCTTACGCCTGGAACTATAAACTGGCTTGCACTCTTACCAGTGAATTGCTCAGTACTTGCCCTTATTAGAACTAATGAATGCTTTTTTTTCCTCCTGTCTGTAATAAAAGTTATCAAATGTTTAATGCCTATCTAGCTTCCTTTACATCATTAACAGGAATGTTGAGGCATAATCTAATTATAGAACCTGTTATTAGGCAAATTCCAAACCATTTTCTACATTGTGTGACATTTACCCAATCCGAATGCCATCAGCTTCAAGCAAATTTGTGGCTTCTTCTTTTCTATAAAGAGTGATTTTATTTTCCTAATGAAGATCTCATTAACTCCAGGCATTAACATAGCTGAGTAAATAAAAATTTCTGACCCTTTAGGGAGACCATGTGCTATGGAGTTTTTCCAGAACTCCCAAATTTTCTGGAAGACGTTGTGAGAATGAGGGTAGTAGCATTGACAATAGGACTGTCAGCCCAACACATACAGAACAAATACACCAATTTGAATTAAATATAAGTGTTGTTTAACGTGAAATAAATATAAACATGCACATTTCACCTTACTAAAAGCAACTACAAAAAAAAAAAAAAGCCTTCTGAGAAGAAAGAAACAACCCTGCAATAATCTATTAGTCTCACTTCTGTGCTTGACTTCATCACTCTAATAGTATCATTCAGCCATGAATCCTCAAGACCAACTCCCTACACATTTCATGAAATACTTTCTACTGCAAAAGTAAATGAATAAGTTTGTCCTTTTTCATGGCTTGACACGTGCTGGTGCACACTTACCCCAGCACACAGTGCTATGGAAGTCTCATTTACAAGACTGCATAATATGGTCTCAAGTGGTGCCAGAATGAAAATCCATAGCAAGAACAGCCATGAATGCTACACTTTAAAGAGCTTTCAAAAAAAATATGTATCTACATTACTTCATCTAATCGCTAACTGCAAAGCATGCAGACTTGTGCTTTTCTTGTGTGTTCCCAAAGACATTTTCAGGCATTTTCTTGGCATTTTCTGGAATCTCAGCTGCTACAGCCACATGACCATTAGTAATGGGTAATTTGACTTCTTGGATTCACCGCTGAGATAAAAATAGAACATGTGGCTGATACATAAGGAAGCAGATACTTTAGCAAATTTGTGTTATTTTAGAGGATCAGGAATACTCACTGCAGTATAATTCATGTGGGGAAGGATGAAACTAAGCAACAAAACTTAAAACTTTACTTGCATCCCAAATTTTGTTAGGGACTTTTCGTATTTTTTGGCACTATTAATATTTGGTAAAGGAAGAAACTGATAGCCCATTAGAAGCTTAAGTGCTAAGTAACACCATTTCTCAGGCCAGGAACAAATAATCAATTACCAGCAAACAGCAGCAACAACAGCTGGTAGAGAACATTGTATAAGAGTAGTGCTGAATAAGCTGAGGGTAAATGAAATATGTCTTTGATAGAAATCGTATGTCAGGCCTTCACTGATGAAACTGCAATATTTCCCATGGTTCATACTAATGAAAAACACTCCTCATGTCTTCTGGGAAAAGTTACTCTTTTTCAGCAAAATATTTTTGTTTTAATTTTGTTATTTCTATGGATGTTTTCTGGAAGAGAAAAAAATCACTGTTAATTATCTTCAAAAGTTTCCTATTTATAGCTGAAATAATTTCTCTATCATCTAGAAGGTGTGCTCATTTACTGTTTAAAAAAATACCAGAAAAAAATTATATTCATCTTCCAGTTCAGATGCCTTAAAATTACTTATAGAGGAGCAGTGTTAGTCCTACCTAAAATCAATGTCCTTCTTCCTTTTTTTCTATTGAATTCCTTTTGTTTTGGTCACCAGATATAAAGACTGGAGTCTTACATACACATTTTAATAGGTTTTCCTTGAGTTTATAGTTCAGCCACAACTGTCACTTTGACAAAGTGGTTTAGTTCACAAGTTCAAACAAAGCACAATTGTTCTTTCTCAGTTTAATCAGCAGATAACGTGAACAGTACAGCCTACAAATTGGGTTAAGTTTGGGAATCAGTCATCCCAGGCTATGGACACAGTGGTGAAAGAGAGGGGGGATCATCCTTCTGGAGGTGCCTGGCTCCTGACATGGAGAAAGCACGTACTGTCTGCAGGTGTGACACTGAGTGACATGAACCCAGGCTGAGGGGTCACTGTCTCCACATCAGCTGTAAAAGGTACTGAGGGCAACTCTAATCTCCTTCTGGGCTTGGATTTAAGTGCCCATGAAGCTGGCAAAGGGATGTGACTTTTCTGGTTTTAAAGTTCCTTTTTCTTGAAAGGCTGAAACTGTTTCAGAAATGGATTGAGTCGCTCATTTTGTGTCGTGCACAAATAGGTTGTATACTAAAGTTCAAGATACAATACTACCTCACAGCTCTTTAGTGGAGCAAGCAGAGTACATTTGGATCAAACCAAACTATGAAATCCAATGACATCTCTAAAGCACTAGGTTTAAATCTTGCCTAGCTCCCTAACACATGACATATAATACAATTGAAATGCCATATTGAAAGATGTCAGAAGAGTAGTGTGGATCAAGCAGAAAAAGAACAAAGAGCCTTCCACATCTCAATGACCATTTCTAAGTGTGGCCATGCTAGGTGAATTTATTTAAAGACCTCAAAAATCCTCTACATCCAGAAGGTATTTAACAACCTCTATGAAATTAGTGAGGATGCCTCATTCAGCTGAAAGCAGAATGCAAATCTCAAAAGGAGATTTTCTCAAAATGTCATTAGAGAAGCACAAGTTGCAAGTCTTCTTGTGGGCTGAGTTCTGTTCTGCTCACAAAACAGTGATTAAAAACTGTCTTTGCTAAAAATGTAGCAACAACTCACTCCCCAGTGATGTTTCTAAGTGTCATTAGTTGATAAGCTGCAATTCAGTAAATGTGAGCTCCCTTAAAAAATTCAGAGTTTACATTTAACATTAAATATTTCTATTGTTGTTCAAAGAGTCATTATATGATGTCACTGGCAGTGGGGAATTAAGATGGTTTGGGGGCATTTACAGTGAATCTGAATACCATGGAATGTTTGAACTTTTTAAGTACAGCCTTAGAGCTACATGAAGCTTGCTCTCAGTTTGATTTATATTTCCCTCACATTATTGACAGGAATTTCAGCTGTTATTCCAGCTTTGGACATCAGAAGGAATAAAAGCTTGTTTCATACAGAATACACCACAGATGTATGAAAGGATGCAGTAGATGCTTCAGAAGAGAAAAGCAAGTACTTTGTTCTAGGCTTCTATTTATAATAGTCAGAACTTGTCGTGACAACTAATTTAATGTAAATAGATATGCTTTCATAATGATGGAATGGAAAAAAGAAAATCTGTCAGCTATCATGAAAACATCTAAACAAAGGCCACCAACTCTTTTTTGTCTGCTGAATGGATAGAAGGCAACCAGGTGGAATACATTTTACCAAACTGCTGAGCTGCATGTTAAAAACTTTGTCATTTCTCTACTAATAAAAAAAGGAAAAAAGGATATTCATAAATCTATAGCAATGAGCTGACATTTCAGCCCCACAGATACAATTGCCTAACATCAAGATGTAAGGGCTGCAGCAAGCATTACATCCCCAAAAGTGTTATAAAGTTCAAATCTGCCTGTACTCTTTTTCATGTTGTAAATCTGTGGTCCTGGTGTGAGCACCTCCTGTTGCAGGAGAAGGAGTGAGGCTCCAAATGGCAGCCAGTGGGAGGGTTGGATGCTTTTGCACCTTTAATGACTTCCAAATCAAAAGCATGAAGACCAAAACACACTTCTCAAACAATTTTCCAATTCAGCCTTGGTAGTCTGCATCATTTTCTCCTGTACCATTCCTGTTATTCTCAACAGTGGAGTCTCAGTCTTTTTGGTGCATTTTTTAACATGGAGAGGAAGGGGGTAGGGTGGGAGATGGGATCTGTCCAATGATCTCGAAGCATATGTTTTTGATTCTAATAAGATTATGGATACCAAAGGAATAAAAATGGAAATCACTACTGCCAAGATATGAAAGAAAGTTTGCATAGTAAAATAATTTAAACCCTAACATTTGGACCCAATAAGGCTAACAGAACGTTTATTCCATATTTTTGGAAAGTATGCTTTTTCTGCACATTAAGTGGTACCAATAAAAAATAATGATTCTCACTCAGTTTATTTCTATAAATTATATTGTTTTATAGTTTTCCAGGGCACGGTTATGTGTCAGATTCTATGGCAAACACCTGGGTGTAAAATGCAATAAGCTTGTTACTTCCAGAGGGGGTTGTGGGTAGGAGAGCAACAGCCCTCCATTCTCCCCAAAATGTACCTATTTCCAAGAAAACTGGATCACAGCTCATCTGAAAATGGCCACATTCCTTTTCACACTTTAAGAATTATCATTTACATCTCCTTTTGACTTGCTAGTGACATAAAACTGAACACTTCAGGAATCTGACCCAGCAACAGCTCCAGAGATGAACATGAGTTGGTGGTCTTTGCCCAGTGCCTAATGGGTGATTGCCCATACTGTGGTTTTGCCCTTTATTTTAGCATAGGTCAATGTACACAGAATACAAAGCAGTACATTTACATGAATATTTAAAAAGTTATGAACATCACAAAAATTTCATAACTTTCAAAAGTTATGATGTTACAAAGACTAGCACTCAGAAGTTATGGATAGAATACAGTCAGGAATGCCCTTACAGCATCAATTTGGCCTCCTTCATGTATGCACTATAATTACAGCTGGTTGGAAACTTTCCATATAAACATTTTTTTTAAAGTTAAAAAAACGGTTTTCTGTGGGAAAATGCTACTTTTTCCAAAAATGCTTCCATTTTCCACAGGGAAAATGTAAGCAAAATACATTCCTTTGGATCAAGTCAACTGGATTCTAAATATTTCAGCTTGTCAAGCTGAATAAAAGGACTTCCTTTCAGGTCAGCATATTAATGTATATATGGCAGAATTGCTGTGGTGCATCACAGAACTTGCAGCTGAAATCAGCTCCTCTGCTTCAAGAGATAGACAGTGGCCCCTTCCTGCCAATTGGTCCCACATCATGTAAATGACAACACAAGATCAGACACCATGAAAGCAAGAGAAGCCAGTAGCAGCTCAGTTGCCACATGAAATTCAAACAAAACATGGGAATCATTCCTAGCACCTTAGCCATCTCAAAATTAGTCATAGTGCATAAGCAGCATGGTTAAAATATCTAATTAGAGACAGTAAATGCCTTCAGAAGACAATTTGTTCTCTCCATAGATAGATAATGAAGGCAGGTAATACTGAAGGGGAATTAATCTCTGCCCCCTTTCTCCATTGATGAAGGATGGATCAGAGAAGTCTACCTTAGACTAGATACTAGCTTTGCTGAAAACAGTGAGACACTCCCATCCTTTGAGCTGACATCCTCAAAGCTCCGAGCTGACTGGCATCCTAGTCAGCTCTGTCCTGATTTTTGAGGAAATTTGTTTCTGCCTTCACTCTCAAAGTTAAAAAACTGGGACAAATCCTTGAATATGTACAGTTTCTCACTGATTTCACTGGAATTTCAGATCAGCAAAGACTTCTCCATTAGCCTGGAAAAGAAAGCATCAAAACAAATCAATCACATACCCTAGCAAAAGAGTATTTACCTGTAAGGTAAGGTCAACTGTTATAGGAAAATTGACATAATTTTAGGACACAAGGAATTTTTTTGTCAAAAAAGTTAAATCCTTTTAAATTATAGACAATAATGCATGGCATATATTTAGAGAAATATTTATTGTTGGACAGTTTTTTCTGCAAAGTGTCCAAAGAGCAATCAAGAACAGCTCACCTACCAAGTAATCACTGCTTGTGCTCCATAGAGGAGGCATCCCTTTCCCTGAAGAACTTCGTCTGACCTGACAGGACGTAAGGAAAGACAAAAAACAAAAGAAAACGAAACACAAAACTAGCTCACAATGTCATCTAGTGCCATGTTAGGGTCATGTAAGACATGCTTTTTGTTAAAAAGGAAGGTTATCCGGTGAGGAAAGTCGCTGAGGAGAGAGAGGAGGAATGTGAGAGGGACAAGCAGGGAGAGAGGAGGAAGTGGAAGGTGTATATGGTCAATTACACAGGAGAGAGGGAGAGTCCAAAGTGCATGCCTCAATAACTTTTGCATTTCTTGAATTTACAATACTCACTTTTGCAACCTTATAAAAGGTTCATAATATTGTTTTAGAATACAGAATATAAACCATATGTGCCTGTGTCAAACTACATATAATATGCATGTCCTGGGTATTGTGTTTTGCAAATTTAGCAAGTCTCACACACACGGCTCTCATTAGCATATGTGCAACCACAGTGAAGTTAATAGGATTAGAGCTTGTCAGGAATTTTTCAATTAAACTTCTTTTTCATTGGAAAATACCACTTCATTGAAATTTAAACTGTGCATGAGAACCTAGAGGTTTGGGTGCAATTTGCTTTAGGAAAAGCTCCCCAGGTCCTGGAATTTTGATGAAAACCGGGAAAAATGATAGCTCAGAGTAAGGTTGCAGTCACAGTACAAGGCTGGACACTGGAGAAGCAAACATGAGTGCCTGCTGCATTGCTGGTACAGCATCAAGAAGATCCTGACTGAGCCAGCTGTTCATCCAGGGGTGAACTCTGTCACCTCAGTCTGATGTCGGCTTATCAAATCCTGGGTTTTCCATAGTGCACAACATAAAATAGACATATCTGTCTAAGCTCCCAGAAACAATCTGACTGTCCAGTAGCTCTCTGCAGATGAGCTGTACCATCATCATCTTCTAATCTTCATGTAGGCTTTGGGAGGGGCGAGGGGAGGGTGTGGGTGTTTCTCTCCCTTACAAGCACTTCCTTTAGAAGAAAAGTAAAACACTTTGAAATCAGTAAGGTTAAGTTTTGCTTGAAATAACTCTTAAATTTTGTGATGGCGCTGTCAGAGTGTGGTATCCCTTTAAAGAGCAGCACATATGCTGGAAAGGCACCAAAAATACTTGTATACTTTGTAAAAGCATTTTTAAAACAGCAGCACTAGAACAGAAGAAGAGCTCAGGGGAACGCACAAAGCCACTTACTCTCCAAAAATAAAGTTAGTAATGCTTCACTCTGTTGAAGTTACCAGTGGTCGGTCATTGTTGGTTGAAAACTAAAAATGTATACTTTTACACTCTTAGCATAAGTGCACGGTGCCAGCTGGCTTTCTGGCTTAGATCTGCAACCTAGGGGGCTTGCGGGATCTCGACATCTGCAAAATTATGCTTTGATTTCTGGCACTGTCAGATCTCAAGGGAACAAAACCAAAGCAGTTGCCAGCCAGAACTCACATTTTGACATGTTAAGCAAGGGGCTGCTCCTCAGAGTTTTTGTCATTTGGAGAAAAGCAGCGAGCTATATGCTTGTAGGGGAGAGCAGAAAGAAAGAGATGCTGGCAGGCATTAGTGCTACAGTATTTCTGCTACCAGAGAGAGCGGCTATTGGAACTAGAGTGAGGGAACAAATTATGAGAGAGATGGGAATGGAAGATGATTGGCAGGTTTGGTCCACTAGTGCTCATTTTTAAGTTGTACCGTGTTCATTAAAATCACTGAAAAATTAAAAAAAACATAATTATCTGGTATCAAAGCTAATGCTAAAAGACAAAGAAGATGAATTCTAGTGTTAGAGAATGTATTATGCATTATCATCTTTCATAAAGGTTTTTAATTTTATTTTTCACACAACTAACCTGGGAACTTTTTTAAAGACTTATGACCATGCAATCAAAAATGAGACTGTTTTGTATTAAAAAACAGGATGTGAACACTCTAGCAGACTGAGAAAATGTGGATACTCTACCTGGATGCTTTTATAGGACAGTATAAGAAAAAATCTGAAAGTGGTGGGTAGGAACTTAAATTTCCCAAGCACTTCCACGCTCAGGACTTTAAGAATTGCCGTTCTGAAGGTCTGAAATTACTGCCTGACACTCATCATGGCTTAGTGCTGATCCCAGGGATTTACAACAGGTCATTGGTGTTTAGTGACCGGTTACTCTTACCACTGTTTCTCACAAGAAAATGAACAGATAAAACTTGAGCTGGAGCATTTTTTCAGTGTGAAAACTGCAGTGATTTTTTTCCTGGGCAACAGCATCATTTCCATTCATATCAGCTCAGAATGTCCCTTGCAAAATTATTTTCCCAATCCATCACTTTAACCATGCCAATTTCTGGGGTTTTTTTGTCTCTTAAGTTAAATTCCTTTCTTTCCTTTATATTCATGTTCTTTCCCATTTTTTGCCTACCTTCCTCCTCCCAGTTCTTATGAATACAGAAAGCAATCTTCCTTGGCATTCAGCCTGATCATCCACATTGGCAAAGAAGCATCTTATACTTTTCCTTCATGGTCAAGAAGAATTTTCTTTTGTAAGCAACTGAAATAAGCAAACTAATAAAAAAGCATTTAAAAATAAAAAGAAAAAGGCAAAAAGTGAAACCTGGTGAAGGGTCTGGAGAACAAGTTTTTCAAGAAGCAGTTGAGAGATTTGGAGATGTTTAGACCAGAGAAAAGGAGGCTGAGAGGAGGCCTTATCATTCCCTACAAGTCCCTGAAAAGAGGTTGTAGCCAGGTAGGGGTCAATCTCTTGTCCAGGGTAACAAGTGACAGGACAAGAAGAAATGGCCTAAAGTTTCACCAGAGTAGGTTTCCATTGGATATTAAGAAAATCTTCTTCATGGATGGGGTTTTCAATCCATGGAAGAAACTGCCCTGGAAAGTGGTTGAATAGCCATCCCTGGAGGGATTTAAAAGCCATGTGTTTCTGAAGGACGTGGTTTGGTGGTGGATATGATGATCTGAGAGGACTTTTCCAACCTAAAAGATTCTACTATAACTTTGCAATGCCCTTTCTTGGCAAGAAGCATCCTTCAGGCTCTTCTGTTGAAGTCTGCCATGACATCTATAGGAAAATGGAAAATATGTGTGTACATGATGTGCTGATGCTGTTGAAGACTAGTAATACATCACAGCTGCCTCGGTCTAGTCTGCTTAAAATTGTTTCATGTGTTTTACATACCGGCACCATAAATTCACCGTCAACATGGTCCTACTCGGGCAGAAAGGGTCCTTCTGTCCCACATTTGTGTAACACCTAACACACCTTCTTTGCTAGCCCAATACAAATGAAATCAGTAATTTTAAAAAGGCATTGTACTCAGACTAAATTTAGTGTCCACCAAGATGTTACCTCATGCTCAGGAAATCCCAGATTGCTGGAGGTTGAGTGAGAGGAGCGAAAAGACAGAAATACCTCTGCATGACCTTTGCTGGCTTTAGACACCTCCCTTAGTGTTTGTCAGAGCCAAGACACTGGGCCAAGGGACCTTTAGTCTGATCCAGTGTAGCTGTTCTCACACACATATGTCCCTCCCCTTTACTTGCCTGATGGTCAGCAATAAGTACTGAAATGGCCTTTTGGAGAAACAAGACATAGATTTAGCATATTTAGTATAAGGCTTATGTCTTTCCTGATACCTCTAAGACAAGCATGAGACTTTGAGATGTAGAAGGACTGAGGATTTCTGGAGGATCAGAAACTATTTACCTAAGAAAAGGAGACCACAGGATAAAATGCCTGCAGTCATGGAGAAATTCCTGTTGTCTTGACAACACTATTGCATCAAAGAGACTGCAAAACTGAAAAATCACAGAAGAATATGGACTGTACTCTAGCCACAGCCAACACCACTGATAGAAGATTGACACCTTTTGTTAACAGGAATTGATTCACCTACAGCATTGCAAAGACAAAAGGTGTCAGCAATATTTTCTTCCCCACTGCTTTACCTGTTCCATGAGTGGGAAAGACAAATGCCTATTAAGCAATACAAAGAGGAAGACAATTTGATCTCTTTCCATGAAGTTCTATAACTTACTACCAGCAAAAATCATTATGTTTCTTCAAGAGCTGAAACTCCCATTTCATCTCTGGACTTAAGATAAAATAAAAAATCTGCTCCACAGTCTAGGATCTGTGGTTGACTTAATTAGAAAGATCTGAGCCCTGTCAGGAATTTGTTCCCGTAACTCACACAAACCAGAATGAAGTGGAAAACAAACAAAGCAAAACAAAAAAACCCAAACCAAACCAAACCAAACAAACCAAACCTAACCAAACCAAACCAAACCAAACCAAACACCAAAACAAGGGGAGGGGGGAAGAAAGACATTAAGAAATTAGAAAGGAAAATAGAAAAGAAGGAGCCTCAAACTTCAAGGAGAAGTCAGTCGTCACTTCTGGGAAGAAAGGATCTCTTAGGCTGCAGGTGAATAATCTTTGAGGTGACATGTTTTTTTCTAAAATGTGATCCCTCCTAACCAAACCAAACCAAAGAATACATTTAACTTACTCTTCCCAAAAAATGTCAGCTTCCAGAGAGTCAGCCTTAGAAATACACAGAAGCATAAGCAGATCTCCCCTTCTTAATTTGGATTTTGGTCTGATTTTGTGCCTGCTTCTCCCATCACCCCCAGAATCCCTCTAACATGAGATATGGCTTCACTTTCCAGGAAGACAGGAGTTTAACATCCTTCAGTCTTGGGAAATGCACAAATCTCAGCCCACCCACTTCCTCCTGGGGGAACTTCAAGGCAAGAGAAGGGACTATGGTCCTCCGGGTGACCCTCCCTGAGGGGCTCTGGACAGGACATAAGATGGGAGCCAAGAGGACACTAACAAACAGGATGACCATATGTAATCCTGTTGTACTCTTCTGTCCTCATCCCCTTCAGCAGCAGCCATAAACACCATGCATTTAGCAGCCAGCCACTCTCTGACAGTGGACTGAATATTCATCAGCCACATTCAGCATGCAGGAAAAGACAAAAACATCTGGAAATGGCTTTGATGACTAGGTAGGCACATTGCAGAAGAAAAGGCTCATGGGATGAGGCAGCATTTATTTCCTAGCTGTGATTGACAGAACTTTAATTCCTGTTTCCTGACTGACAGGAGCAATAAGGCTGACCATAAAAGGGGTTGCCAGACAGGATGAAGAGTAGATGCTATCAACAAATCCTTTTGTTGTTTTGCTCCCCCATTTTATTTTTAAACTCACAGGACGTTTCCCCTAAGATGGCTTTCCCTCAGGCCTTTCATTATTGTTCTACAGGAGGAAAGGGCAAAAAGCCCTCAAAAAGCAGGCTCTGCCTGAGCTGCCTACACTGTGTTCACAGGCTGTTTGCAGTCTGAAGGGCTGCACCTTTCTTATTAAACCAGGAACATGCTAAAGTTACCCTCCAGCAGCTGTCTCCATTTCTGCATCAATAGAAAGAAGATTCTACCACTTCCCTATTTTCTTTTGTCACCAAGTGTAAATATCCCAAAGAGTTCTGAGTGTCTGGTTTGGCAAATTAGTATTAAAACTAACAGGAGACCGAACAGTATTAGAAGGATCTGTGCAATTATTGTGCTGTGAACATGAACCTTAGGGACACTATTAAAGCAAATTCTAGAAACCCTAGAAAAGTTGATAAAATAATAAGAAAAAAATAGTCTCCCTCCCTGCTGTATATCCCATGCCAGCACTACAGGTCCTGTCCTCACCTGACCACTTAATAAGCTGGCCCAGCTCTCTAATCAGCAATCAATTTCTTTATTTTATTTTTTATACTTCCTAACATTTAGTCTAACCTGCCTTCTGTCAGTTTAAAGCTATTCCTTCTCATCCTGTCACTCTATGGCCTTGTAAATGTTCCCATCCCACTTTCTTTACTGGAAGGTGTTCTAAGGTCTCCCCAGGACTGGCCAGCTGGACAGCCTCAGCTCTCTCAGCCTAGGAGAGGTGTTCCAGCCCCCTATTCATCTTCATGGTCTCCTCTGGAACCATTTGAACAGCTCTATGTCTTTGTTATCCTGGGGACCTCAGAGCTGGATGTGTGAAACCAGACAAGGTCTCATGAGAAGAAAGGGGCAGAACCCTCACTCTTGAGGTGCAGAATGACCCCCCTCCCCCATGGTCACAGTTCTTTTGATGCAGCCCAGAACTCTGCTGGCTTTCTGGGCTTTGAGCACAAAGTGCTGGGTCAAATTCAGTTTTAACTCCATCAGTAATCCTCAAGTCCTCTCTGCAGGGCTGCTCTCAATAAATGTTTGTTTTGAAACATTTCAATCACCACTGCCATTGGCTGTAGCACATGCCCTACTGGACAAGGCATCTGAGATGTCTTCCATCTCTCAAGTCACCCTTCTGAAAGTATTCCCATGCTTTTAATTCTAGTATATGCACCATTGCAAACACACAGGTATAGCAGGAGAACTTTCCTCCTGTTACTCACATGGACTCTACTAGCCCATCTTTAAAAGTCTTTCCACCAATGGTATAGTCCTGCCCAAAAAACAAGAGCATATTTAGATCTTCATTTAGTTCTTAATGCACAGTGTTTGCCTTTAAATGAAAGAGAAATATGATTAGGGTTTCCTATTTGAGGCCTTGGAGAGACTTTGGAGCTATGGATGCACCTTTACCTATTTTGAGTCTCTGAAGATGGCAGGTGTACCTGAGACCTACAGAATTTGCACATCTATGGGATAATGTCCAAACAGAAACTGGCATGCTACTGTCCATAAGTACAAGCCTAAGTGAGAGAAGCCTCAGATCTTTGTCTGTAATAAAATTGTATGTAACCAAGTCAAAAATTGTTTCAAGAAATGAGGACAGTACTTCTGAAAACATCATCCAAATGCAAAAGTTGACAAGACTCGCACCTTAGTTCTAGGCTATCAAAGAGTTTTGGGTAATATATTCAAGCATCTGTATTTTTTTGTAGAAAATAATTTCCCAAACCAAGGTATGTAATTAAAAAAGGATTCATCTTCCAGACCAATTGCCCAGCGTCTGCCCCATCACTTCCAAAGGAAAAAAAAAAACAAAGTTTCTTTCATCCGACTACAGAAGTCTTGTTCCTCAATAGTGTTTGAGAACAGTTTCTGGGTTAAAAAAAAATAAAAATAGTTTTTTTGCATTTGCATTTGAATTTGCACATACTATTATTAAAAAGAAGCTGTTTCTGTACAACAGTATATTCAAAGCAATTGGTTTTTTAATAACAAAGCAATAATTTTATAAAAACTGCAGATGTTATGTTTTTGCAAGGCTACTTAGTGACATTGACATTTCTTTAACCTCCATAACAAACCACACTAATTCAATACCACTCTTTGCATGTCACACTGCCACAGTGTTATGTGATCACGTAATGAAAGACCTAATCATAAAAAATAATATGCACAATGGGAACAGAATTGGGGTTACAAAAGGAGCCTTAATTCTGAATTTCCTGACTCTTGTGTGTTTAAATCTTGAATTTAACATTTTATTAACATATTTTTAATTGAGCAAGTGGGGAAAGAAAAGCACATATTAAAAGCCTTTAATATTTAAAGTTGAGGATTTCCCAATAAACATATTTTATCTTTCCACTCCTCAAATAGAAAATTCTCTGTAATTTAAAACTAGTTACTCTGCTCTCTTTGTAAAGAGTTGTCTTAATTTTAAGACCTGTGATGTGACACAATTCATCTTTATTTTTAATTTGTTTGATCTTTCAATCTCTGATCTTGCTTAACTAGATCTTACTCCCTAGAAAGACCTCTCCAGCTCCTGTTAGCTGCACAGAGGAGGACTTTTCCTACTATAATTTAGACACTAATATTAAATACTTTTAAAGAAATAATGGAGGCATAAGAGAAGCAAGTTCTTCTGGAACAAAGTCTAATTGGAGTTGGTGTAACTATCTACAAAAAGTTTAATTTGTTCTGTTTCTTTAACTTCATAAGATTCAAGAAACAAAAGAAAATAATTGTTTCTTTTTTATTGTTCTTTTTCTTTTAAAACAATGAATTTTTACCATAAGACTTCAGATTTTACAAGACTTTAAATATTGTATAACATTTTAAGCCACAACAGAGAATTTGGTCATTTTTTTTTATTATTTTTTCACATCATTCTGTTTTACTCACCCTATGGAAAAATCAAATATTTGATGTTGACTATTGTATAACAAGCCTTTGACATGCCCCTGAAAATATGGCAAGTCTGTTGTTTTTGGAGAAAATTCTGCTTAATTGCCTGGTGTAAAAAAGATTGTATAAATAGAATTTTTTTGGTATATGCCTCATTTAAAGTTAATTAGATTCAGAAGGAGAGATTTGCTGTTAATCTTATTTTTTTATTCTTTTTTGTTTCTGTCTCCTTCTCTTCTCTTCTCTTCTCTTCTCTTCTCTTCTCTTCTCTTCTCTTCTCTTCTCTTCTCTTCTCTTCTCTTCTCTTCTCTTCTCTTCTCTTCTCTTCTCTTCTCTTCTCTTCTCTATTTCTCTTAGCTTTAGCTGTTCTAAAAATTAGATTATTTACGGTAGTTATTTAATAAAGTCCTAAGACATCCATTACTTTAAAAAGAGAAAAAACTCTACCACCAAAGAAAACCCAGAGCAAAATAACAGACATTCCCAATTTTGTGATTTACTCCCAGAGGTTTTGTCTGTCTTCATAAAAAGACCACTGGAGATGAAGTTGTCAAGAGGCAGGTCTCACAATAAGGAATCCAGCATGAGTTCCTCAAAAGTCCCACTTGATAAGAACAATGTTGTTCATCCAGGTTCCAAAAGGAAACCAGGGTTATTTTGGTGTTAGAAGTCACTGTGTCATTTAACACAGCCAAGTGTCCTCCGAGGACCCCACCGGGAAATCAACAGTTTTATGAGGTTAGCTGCAGCTTTTGTGTAAACACCATAACCTTTTATGATGGGAAACACAGTCTTTTGCTTTTTGTGTAAAAATGGCATTGATTAGGGTTTTTTTGGTCGTATGTGACTTAATCGTTGGTGGCTGTTCAAAGTGTATCAGCTGCAGTTTGAAAGCCTTGAGGTGCAACACTAGGTAACGATTTATTTTTCTTGTCCATTAAACTACAGATCTAGGGACCTTTAAATCAAAGAGGTAATGAAGTTTGGGGTTTTTTTAATAAAAATTAATTCTTAGATAATTTATAATATAAAAATAGTTCATTTCACATTCATTTTTATTAAATTCCAAACATGTATCAGGTAAAAATCATCTGGTAATTTCCAGATGACATTATGGCTAGATTTCTAATCTGGGCTGTTTTCCTTCCCCAAGGTTCAGGATCAGTTTCTGGGTTTTGGTGTTTATTTTCTGTGGCAGAATTTGATTCACACTGACCATCAAATCACAACACGTACATTAAAGATGACTCCAGCCTTCCCTTTGCTGGATGTTTGGATGAGGAATTAGACTATGTTTCAAGTGCTTTGCAGAAAATATGTATCTATGTGTGTGTTGGCCTGATATCTAATGGAATTTCAATTATCCCTCACCAATGTCCCCGGGTGCCACAAGAGGCTTTGCTAACTCTTTTGGGGAATAGCAGTCCTCCTTGTCTCCTTTGGCAAAGGGGGATTGGCTTCTTTCCCTGGACTGGGGTGGGAGCATGGAAGATGCTTAATGTTTTTGCCGGAAAAAAGCTGCTTGTCGAATGCCTGCAGTTTTGACTGGTCTTTGCACGATCTTTCCAAGATTCTCCAAGGCATTCTGAGACTTGTAAGCTAAACCCTATGGTTATTTCTTTCCATATAGTCAATAAAAGTTACCTGTGATTCCCAGTGTTGATAAAGCAAAATGCTATATTTAAAACCAGATACATTTTAAATAGCGGAAATATCAACAATGAAAACATTGGAATCTGTGGAAAATTTCACAACCCCTCCAGGAAATATTTGTGACCTAGGTCATGGGTACAGTTATACTTCAGCTGGGAAAAAAATATTTCCAAAAAAACAACACCAGTGTTCATACAGTGTGAAATAAAACTCACTAAACCTCCTTGTCCATCCAGTCCAAACTAAAGCTGCTCCTGGCAGACAGCAGCTCAGAGAAGTAAAATTTTATGGATTGTAAATAAAATCAGTGAAACATTCCTAATGTAAAGGCTATATTTTTGTCTCCCTATTAAAGGTGGGATAGTCAAGGTTTGTATACAACCATCTCACTTGCCATCAAAGTGGCTTCTTAATTATCCTACAAATCACTGGCTAAAAATATATCTGCAGATCTCCAGAGGACCTCTTTTTTTTTTTTTTCTTTAGAACCGTTTCAGGATTTTTATAATTTTTTTTTTACTGTGTTTTATCTGATTATTTAGTTAAAAAATTAGAAACTGAGCCTTTTATTTATGCACACTCCAGAATTTGCAGCTGCAGGACAGGCAGGCTTCCCTGTGCCGCCCTGGGGGTGACCCCAGCTCTGACCTGCGGGACCACCCTTACCGGAGGCGGGCGGGAGCCGGCTCCTTTCCCTGGGCAGTGTTTTATGGCACGGCTGCGTGGTGGTGAGAGACAAAGCTGAGGCCACCACGTAAATCCTGACTCTGGCCGCAAAGGTGGAAAGGCAGCACTTTATCACTGAGCCACTGAAAGTCCTCAGTGTGATTCCTGATTATTTAAGAACCTGCATAAAAACCTGTAGGCCAAATTCCTCCCCAGGTCTGAGACCAGCAGGCTCACCGCTTCAATTTGTCTCTTCTCCAAGGAATTGCAGACTGCAAGCCAGTGGAGAATCTGATGGACTGTATTTCTTTTAATTCACCCCACAGAGTTCTCCTTTGCACAGGAGATTAATTTCTTCTCTACTTAAAAAATCCACTTACCTGTCAAACTTTCCCCCCAGTTATACCACAGAACTGAAATAACATTTTAAAAACCTCAGCATAAGATTCCCATGATGTTGAATAATTTAGACCTTTAGAAGCTGGTTAATTTTTAGGATCTTAGCAAAACCATACATGGTTGCTTTAAATAGCAATGAAAGGCTGATTCAAGCCATTAAATTTTATGTTGTGTGTAATGTTGTAATTGATGTCAAGCCTTTCCCTTATTCTTCACACTGACATTGGGCAGCCTCTAACTCCTTGAAGTGCAGACACAAGAGTCCAGACAAAGTACTAAGAAATGGGTGGCAGAAGTGGGAATTTGTTGCTAAGAACAGAAAGGTTCAAATGGTAAATAATTAAGCATGAGCCACATTTTCCTAGTTTCTTTCTCATCCATTTATTTTGAATGATAATTGGGTGCATTAAGTATTTTGCTGCAAACTGGTTCTTCTGTGTATGCACATAAAACTTTATTACCCTTGTAAAGAGCATGCTGTGAATTCTGATGCTTCTGTGTGTTTGGGAGCTTATAATTATTCTCTTTACAGGAAAACACTTTTACCTACATCCTAAACTGAACAAACCAACTTCCAAAGCAGCAGCTGCTTGAAAGTATGTGCTCAGCTTCAAGTATCCCTTGGAGGACAAAATGCAAATTTAGCTCCAAGTTGAATAAGAAGTCTTCTCTCCTTCCAGCAGACTTCAGTACAGTGTTTTCCTCTCACCTTTGTTATTTCCCTGGTAATCCTTAAGCAATTTAAGAAAAGTGGTGGTGACTTAAGACCTTTATTCTGGCAACACCAGAATGAGCTGAGTAATGCCTGAGGTCAGCAGGAACAATCCATCTCCAAGATATGGAGATGCCACCATCAAATCAGGAGAAAAATCAAGGAAACTTAGAGAAATTTCCCTTTGCTATTCTGTGTTTCTTTAGGGTTTGTTTCACACTAGTAAACAGAACAGAAACCATCCCATGTCTTAGGTCACACATTACATCAGACAGGGAGCCTTCCCCAGCAGGCAGTTTTTATGAAGCCACTCTGTTCTGAAGGATGAGGAGGTTTGCTAGCACAGGGATGTGCAGATCCCAGAGCTGGTCCAGAAGGATGTTGATTTCTGTCTCAGGGGTCCTCAGACCTGTTCTCCTGGTCATTGCACCCCAGAGAGATGCTGTGATCCAGCCCCCAGCCTCTCCACAGTTTATCCAGTCCTACTGTCCAAAGATGTCTCCTAGAGAGGGACCTGGACAGGTCCTGAGCAGCAGCACAGCTCCAGCAGTCAGCAGTTGATTTGAGGTTGGTGCCCAAAAATTTGCCCAGGAATCCCCGAGTATTTGGAGACAGACTTGTTTATCTGGATTTCCTTAAATTGATACAAACTGAAAGCAATCACCCAACCACTGTTGCAACCATACCAAAAAGGTGCATGCAGCTGGACAGGTTTAGGAATTCTTTTTTTTATTTTTTTTGTCATGGTTCTCCCTGGTCCAGGTGCTTTGTACAACAAAAGTAAAGTGTGACTACAAACTTTCTCAGGGCTAAACAAACTCCCACAGGGATTAAAGATTGTCACCACTGTCAATTCTCCCTGAGCACAAGCTGCAGTTCTTCACTCTTTTATATTTCATCTACATTTAAAAGAAAAAGATCAAAACCAGAACATTCAACTCAAAATTATTTAATTCTGTCACTGCAGAAGAAGATGCAAAACAGAACAAACCACATGAAACAGATGTTAGTCACATCAATTAATACATGATTACATGTGCATTCCCTACAGGGACAAGAAACACTGATATAATGAAATTTTTTAAATGCAGTAGAACTTTGAATTAACCCCTACAAATTACACGAGTTATCTTATAGTATTTGCCTCAGCCAGTGAGACTAAGCAATAGCAACTGTTATGGAAGGTATTTATATAGCAATGAAAAAAGAGTGGATATGAGACAAAAGGTAGGAACAGTCTTTGAGCAGCTAGAGCATTGGTGGGAGCTGCTAAATGTAAGTGGGACTCAAACCTTTGACTAGGGGTGTTTTCTGTTTATTCTCATGGTCTTCCCTTCCCTTAGGAGCAGAGGTCAGGTTACTTTCCTAGATTTAATCCCCTCATGGATTGCAAACTAAGAAAAGAAATGCAACTGGAACCTTCCATGGCATGATGAGGAAGTGGGAAGGAGGAAGAGGACAACCTTTCAGTGATTATGGTGCAAATGGACTCCAAAATCTATCTGGCAAGGAGACAATCCCTTTCCTTTAATAGCCCATACCTCTAGAAATATGAACATGCCCTGAGAGGGAAAAAAGACCAGATTGATGCAAAAACGACAAACCTGCTTTGACAGAGCTATTCCTGTGCAGAGATTCCATCTTTCACTGTAAGCCAAGAGCCTCTCCTGGAAAAGAAGTCCATCTCACCAATCAGCCACCTAAAACACAAACCTGTCCTCCCACCTGGCACCCTCAATTCCCTTTACAGCCAGTGACATATCCAGAGGGCAGTGGCATGGCTTGACCTACCCTGGGGCATGTCAGAAGGTTGTATCATCCTCTGGATATCTGTTTATTTTAAATTGGTCCATACACGACCTTGAACCTTGGCACTGAAATGTGAGTTCCAGGCACTCCTGCCCACTGCTTGGACACACCAAAGAGTGATCAATTGTTTTTTACCCTGTTACTTTCCAGATTTCTTCTCACTGAAAGAACTGCAGCTTGTATTTCCTAGAACAGATTCTTTTCATTTTCTATTTATGTCAAAATAAACCATTTCTGATTCCATAATTCTTTTTCAGAATTAATAAATATCTATAAGCAGAACAGGGCAGCTGCTTCTTGACTAGCACAGAAATCTTAAAAAACATCAGACTAGCAGGATGATCACCACTTAGATCTTTAATTTCACCCTAAGCAGATCTGATTTGTTGGAGGAAGTAACAGTTTACACATTGCAAAAATAAATGGTGCAGCAGGCGTTCATACACAGTAGGAGGTGTGAAAAATGGGGGGGAAGGGGGAAAGGAGACTGATGGAAACAATCAGCTAATGCAGAATGAAAGCCTTTTTCTCTCTCCAAGTGGAACTAATAGGAACATCAAATATGTTAAACTAAAACAGAAACATGAACGACGAAATTGTTTTCCACGTGTTTTTAAAAACTTTTCTTTTCAGGAGTGGTCACATAAACTAATGAAAGGAAAAAAAGCAAAGGCTTTCCTCTAAGCACAAACAGTTTGAAGTGCCTGATCTTGAAAAAAATTTTTTTGTCCATCAATGTATCATGTGTCTGCTTAGAGCAAATAGCCTTGGATGTGGCTGTCCATATTCTGGGGACATTCCCCCAGGTGCTGGAAGTCAAACAATACCTTGCCAAGCCAAGCACTAATCAGCAGAGTAGGACTTGATGGACCAGTAATTGTGAACATCCTTCAGGCCTTTAGGAGGCAGAGGTAGCAATCTCCAGTGGCTTCAGTGACTATGTTTTATGTTTCGTTCTGTTGTAGGTGATGCTGGAAGAAAACAAGAGCAACATCTGGTCCTGCCAAGCATCTGGCCAAGGGAATGGGCATAAAAATGCCAGTTTAACTTTCATCTAGTACTGCCCATAAATACTGCTGTCAAACCATCTAGTCATCTGCCATTAAACTCAGTATTTCAAAGGTGTTTTTTCTTTATCAGAAAGGTCATTAGATGTCAGAAATCATTTCATCAATAGCACTGTCTGAAGCAAAGATTTTCTCTGTGAGGCAAGGGCAAATTCTTGAAGGAAGCGTCTTTGTCTCAGATGTAAAAACAGTAACATAAAGTAAATAAATAGTGAGTGACATATTAGCTGTCTCATTCAAAAGCACAAAAATTGATGTTAATGTTAGAGGGTTAAATTATAGATATTTATTCATGATGTTATCAAAACTTCCTATATGCTACAAGAAACATGAAACTAATTTTTTCTGAAAATGTCACACAGAACTAAACTGTTCCTCCAGACAAATGTAATTGAATGCCTTATCCTAGCAACCATCATGCTCACTATCAATGTTCATCCTTCTAGGGAAGACCAGGTGAGACAGCAATTTTACTGGCCTCAGTCCTACATCAGCCTCCAGGGCTCTTCCATAAACCTGGCATTTTTCCAGACCCTGTCTGGGGGATGGGAGGCCTCTAGTGCAACATTTCTTTTGAAACTCTCACATTTGGACATTCACATTTTAACTCTCAGAGCTGAAGAATACAAGAGGCAAGGGAGGCTGGTGGCTGTCACCTCTTTTAGACACTGTCACCACCATTGTCTAAAAGAACTCTAAAGAATCTGGCAGTGCTTCTGTGTGCTGCTCCTCAGGACCAGGTTCTGTGCTTCCTCTGGAGCTTCTGTCGTTGCTACAAAAATAATCATCTCCATGATAGTAAATGGCTAAGATCCCAGGCCCAGAACCTGGTTGTCTGTATCATTTCTTTGCTTAAAGGCTCCTTGCAAAAAAATTCCCAGGCATCACTGTGTATTTAGTGCTGTACACTCAGCATTCTCCACGGGGAATTTGAATGCAGAATCCCTGCTTAGAAAGATGTGAGTTTAACAACAGGAACGTGACCAAACTGGGTCTCAACCTCAGAGCTGTATAATAAACCTCAGCACTGCTTACTGGTGCAGGTGTGGCCAGTGCACCATGCCTGGTATGGGTGTGGGTTGCCTGGTCCAGCATAAGAGCTGTCCCAGTGTTGGCAAGCATTTATACAAATGCTTATTATTTAAATAATAATTATTTAAATAACAATTTTATTTTTTTTTAATTTTCTTTGTGCCAAAAAACATCTAATGGCTTTGCACCAGTTTTCCTGTTCTAAGCAGCATAAAAGAGCTGGTGATGGACCTGACGTGTCTAAATCTGGAACCAGGAATGCAGGGTAAGGCAACAGAGAGATTTGATTCTATCAGATCCAAAGCAGGCCAAAGAAGCAGAATGGGGATTCAGTCCATATATTAAACCTCAGCACACAGGATGAAAACACTTTATGCTTTCAAGACTGCTTCTTCACATATTAGCTGGTGCAGCTCTGACTGTCGTGACAGCAGCTTGGAAAACTAATCAAGTGCACTCCAATCATTCTGCTTGTGATCTAACCCATTGCAAGGCACATGCAAATATAGACTTGGGGCAAAGCAACTTCTTTAATTCAGAGTCTGTATGAATTTTTAGGAACAAATTATGAATAAGGCACAACATTCCCTAAAACAAAGTCTACATTTAGCCAGCTAAGCATCAGTTCCATAAATTATCATCTCTGTGTTTTTCCTATTGCTAATATGGCAAAAAGGAAACAATTCATGGAAACGAAACTCAACTCATAAATTAGTGTAGCTACAGGTAAAATGATAAATAATTACAAGATGAGCTGATGCTTTTAGGGTAAATAGTTCTCTTATTAAAAAGAAAATTTTTTAAAAAGCAGCAACTTTTTTTGGAGTTATTTTCATTCTGATTTTTTTTCTACTGTAAAACAAAACTAAATAGAAGTCTAATTGAAATAGAAGTGTGTATTTGGCCTGGTTTATTCTTTGTACCTACCCATTGTCCTCATCTAATTACTTAACTTTTTCTTGTGAACTCCTTCAGAGTAAACAAACTGTGTTAGTGTCCTTTAGTGATGGGCTTCAAAAGACCAACAATTATAAATTTTATTGCTCAGCATTACAAGATGATGGTATCTCAAGAGAAGGTGACAGTGAGTTAACAGATAGGTCCCCAAGGGCAACTGGCCCAGACCTACAGACTCCCTTCTCCAAACAGAGAAACAGGCACAATTAACAACTTTCAAAATGATAAATCTCTTTCCTTCATTCACCAAGCCTAACATGGTTGAGGGGACTGTCTTTCATTCACATTTTGGTTCTAATTAACTCATAACATTTGGTTTTATCTTATAAGAATCCCTAGTTCTTTAGATGTCATCTCACAGGAGAAAAACTCACACAAATATTGTCAGAAAAAAACAATTACAAAATTAACTACTTTGCAATTGTCATTTGGCAAGCTGTTTCAAGGCAGGGCAAATTCATTTCATGCACACTTTTATTTTAGTTTTTTCTAGTGTAGCCTTCAGCTCAGAATAGCAGAACCAGTAATAGCAAGAGAAAAATGATTGCCAGAAGCCTTTGAGGTGCATATTGCTGAATTTCTAATAGTCCTACCTCTACTTTATCTAATCATTCAAAAAGATATTATTAGAAAGTAGAGCATGGGAATATTAATTACTGGCTGCTTGGGTTTATCTAATAATACTGGGATTTTAATTTTTCAAAAATATATGTAAACAGAGATGTGGACATTTGGACCTAGATCTCTTTAGTATCTGTGTGGGAGTCAGCTTATATATAGGGCTGGCATTTGTGTTTCATAAACGAATAAACCAGCTGCAAATGTGTTCAGGAGACTGGAGTTCTTCACTCAGGTCCTTTGATGTTTTGAACATCTCTTGGGTACAATGTAAGTTTTTTTCAGTAAGCTTAAAAACACTTTTTTGAAGAGAATTTTTTTATGATGTCTATTTAATTTTCCTCTTCAGCCCATGATATAAGGCAGAACTGTTATAAATATAGTTATTTCCCTATTTGTTACATACTTTGTTCCGTAAATAGAAACATGATTTGTCTCCTGGTCCATGCAAGAAATCTCTTTTCTTAAAGAAACCTTAATTCTTGATTTCTAGAATTGAAGAAGAATCAAAACACTGAATTTGAATCCACAGGACCACTCTTTTACTAACAGGGTCAATGATTTACTGTTCTATATTTTCTAAGGATGATAAGTAACTGAAAGTGGAAAAATAATTTTATACCTGATTCCTACTTATTTTCACATTTTCAAAAAAAAATGAAAAAAAACCCATAGATTTCTACAGATCTTTCTCCCGATTCACGGAGGTCATAGAAGTTCAACGCCCTTCCAGCCATAACAGAATTTTCACCAAACCATCTAAAGTTTGCCCATAGCTATTTCGGGCAGAGAGCAAATAGAATGTGTGATGCTTTTGGCACCTGCAGACGTAGCAACATAACTAATAGAAAGACATCTGTTTCTGTTATGATGGAAGGATGTTTAACTTACGGCAAATTTGCAAGTTCTGCAGAGCAGAGGCCCTGTATTGGTAAAGGAAGTCATCATTTAGTTTGTTTAGCTCTGAACACTTACGAGGGGCCACCTTGATCAGTAACCTGGAAGCCAGAAAGTGTTGTGGATCTTGGCTTCCCAACGGGCTAAGTGCTTGAGCAGAACTTTTGGCTGGAGAGCAGAATCCATCTTCCTCAATTTTGACAGCAGTGACTTTGGTAAATTGCAGGCGAAGAAGAGGAATCTTCCTCCAGTAGCTCTGCACTTGATTCTGTCAGGTGCTTTAAAATCATATCTGAGTGGCAAACTCGGTTTCCACAATTTTAGAATTCCAAGGTCAACAAACTGATGGTCATGGAAAGTATCTTACACTTCCACTCTGAATGTAACTATTCAAAGTCAAGGGTTAAGTAATAGTGATGGGAAGAAAGAAAGCTCAGGCTGCTGGAAAAAGGAGGAGAAGGGAAAAAAAACAAAGGCAATAAGTGTTGATATCCCATCAGCAAGCAATCCAAATGAAGAAATGAAATGGAAAGTAAAACTGCAAAACAGTTAAAATCACAACAGAAAAAAAAACAGATGTTCAACAAGACTCACTATGCAGTGTTTGTGCTAAAGCAGAAATATTCAGCAACAGCAGGGACCTCCCTCTGAGTTGAAAAAAAAGTGTATGAATATGAATCATGTATGTATATGTATATGAGTCACAGCAAATAAATCTGGAAGAAACCTCTAGCAGTGCTCTAGTTCTCCTCTCCTTCCAGTGCTGACAAAGTTCAGCCTCTGTCATTCTAAACAGTTGCATTTTAATTATTCTTAAAGAATAACTCTTCAGCATCCCCAGGGTTTAATCTCTGTGTAGGTAACACCTTTGCATTAAAATTTATTGCCTTTAATTTAAGCCCATTATTCCTTGTGCTATCCTCAATAACATGGAAAAGAGTTTATTCTGTTATTCTTGTAATAATTTTATAATCATATAATTTACAACCTATTTTCATGTGCCCTCTGAGACATCTCTCCTCTGTGTTAAGAAAAACACAGACTTTCAGTAATATGTGCTTCCAAATCGACTCTATTGTTACCATCAGGACCTTCTCTAACCCTCATCTTTCTTAAATTTGGCCAAAACTAGCCAGAGAACTTCAGTGGATACTCCACAGATTACAGGTAGAAAGCAAAAAATTTTGCCATAAAACTCATATTCCTGTTCCTGTATCATTTAATGGATTTCTCTGCATCCACATGCATTTTGTGGTGTTCAGGGGTGGAAGAGAAGGATATGAGAACAATTTGTGTCAATATCTGATCATACTAAGTTTCAAACTGAGGAAGAAGAATATGGTGCAGAGAAAGAGACAGTACAGTTAAGGTCAGCCCTGGAAGGATTACTGAGTGTGTCAGTGTTCTAAGGAAGACAAATTCTAGATAGGAAAGGTCTTTCTACCTGATAAATCTTGTCTGTAATGCATCATTTTCAGCATTACTGTTAGGAACATCTTTCATGTATTGTCCTCAATATAATTAACATCCTTGTCAGAGATCAAAATTGTGTCTTAGAATGTAAAACCTCAATGCCATGAACTGTTAACCTTGATCTCACTTTTTCTGCAAATGACACCCAGTGGGACAAGACATACACCCCACCACTGACAACTCCCCTACATACCAGTGAAACCTGTCCTGAAGATCTGTCTTCTCCATTTCTAGCAATTTCTGTTCTCTCATAATTCCGGTAACAGAGACCCCACAACCTCATTAGTGGTTTTTTTTTCAAGTTTTTACTGCTCTTTGAATATTAGGGGTGGGGGGGGAAGCAAGAGGAAACTTTTCTGTAAGATTTAGTTGAGCATTTTGTCATACATCTTACTGGCCCATAAAATTTCCTCTCCAGTTTTCTCTTCCTTTCCTTTATATTTTCCACTTTTATCTTCTTCATTGCTCTCATTGTACTTGTTTTGGCTGGAAGAGAGTTCGTTTTCTTCATAGTAGATATGGTGCTGTGTCTTGGATTTGTGGTGAAAATGGGATTGAAATCAGAGATGTTTTAGTTATTGCTGGCCAGTGTTCATACAGCATCAAGGCCTTT
This sequence comes from Polioptila caerulea, assembly GCA_013397295.1. Taxonomy (NCBI): domain Eukaryota; kingdom Metazoa; phylum Chordata; class Aves; order Passeriformes; family Certhiidae; genus Polioptila; species Polioptila caerulea. Next base: position 271,472 of record VYXF01000647.1, on the reverse strand, counting down.
TTTGCTCCACCCCACCAGGATGTCAGAGGGTTCACAAGGGGGTGGGAGGTGACACAGGAGGGACAGCTGATCCCAGCAGACTCAAGGCATATCCCAAATCATGTGAATTCCTGCTCAGCAATAAAAACCAAGGGAAGAAGTTAATGTAGTTAATGTAGGAAGAAGTCATGAAGCTCCTCCTTCCTGAGGATGGCTGAATATCTCCCTGCCAATGGGAAATAAGGAATTAATTCCTTATTTTCCTGTGCTTGTGTCTGTTTGCCTTACCTATTTAACTGTCTTTATCTCAACCCATGAGTTTTCCCTCTTTTACTTTTTCTCACTCTTTCCCTCAACCTGTTGGGACAAGTAGTGAGCCTGTGTGAGGCTGAGCTGCCTGGGGTTAAGCCATTACACTATATTTTTTGTTGTTGGTTTGTTTGTTTCTGGGGTTTTGGTTTGTTGATTTGGTTTGCTTTGCTTTGCTTGGTTATGGGGAGGATGAAATAACCACCAGAGACATGTATTTCTCCCAGACTCATCTGGGAAGCAGAGGTTCTGGTGAGCACTAACTCCCCTGCCCCACCCTCTCTCCAGGCAGAGCATCAGCAGGGCCCACAAGCACCCAGGACATGTTCAGGGAGCAGTGAGCACTGCCTTGCTTGATGCATCTTTGAATGCTGGAAAATCCCTTGCACCTCTTCTCCTTATTTCAATCATAGCCCCCTGAGATGTCATACTTTTTGCATGCTTTATTTTCTTTGGTTTTGCCCCTTTTTTTATTTTTCTCAGAGAGAGAACTATGAGATTTTGTCAAGGTTCCGCCCAAACATGATGACTTTAGCTAGAGAAGCAGATATAAGTCAGAGATCTGGGCTGCAGATGCCTATTTTACATTTTAAATAACGTAAAAAATGCAGCACAGAGGTTTTTTTTAAAAAAAGGTTTTCAGTGTCAAAAACTATGAGAGTGACATCTTCAATTTTGCTGATCTATCTCTCCAGTTTCTTTGGCTTGCTAAAGAACAGTAATAGTGGATTCTTCCATTTTCCTCTAAGACAATTTTTGCAGCAGGTTCACATGTAAAGAAAATACAAACAGATGGTATAACATGGTAACAATCTGGCCAATACACAGGAAAAGGGAGTTCTCCCACATTTAAATTCAGATAGATTTTAAGCTTGAAGTGGTGAGACAGTAAAGAGGCTTGGTTGAAGGCACGGAAAGGAGGAACAGCCTGATTGCTGAGGACATACTGAAGCTCAGCCATGAAACTGAAGGTTACACATCAAGGTGAAAGCTAAAAATGAGTCTGATAATAAGACATGAAGTTATGCTGATACAGGAATCTCTTACTTTCTTTTCCACAGATGAAATCTGTGACCTATTCAAGCCATTCAGCCTCTGCAAATCTTACTCTCCCTGTGTAAACTGAAACTGGTTCTTAGTCCCTTTAGTAAAGTGCTTTAAGAACTACAGATTGGAAGTGATGCTTTCATAGCACCAGCCAAATGCTGGTTCCTTTCAAACTCATGGCAAAATTCCTCTGGCCTCTTTGGCTATGTCAATATTAATAAACTAAATGTGCCCAGTGCCATTCTCTGGTGTTGCAGCCAGCTGGCAGGGAACAGCCTGTATCTATATTCTTTTATGATCTCTTAAATTGGATGGTCATATCCAAACTGCTGGGAAAAGCTTGTGCAAGATCCCAAGCTGTTCCTAGGAATTGTGCACTGTGTGCAAGGTGCCACCTGGCCCCAACCCAGACCATCACAAGGTCCCTTGTGACACTTTAAATGTACAGAAATTGCAGTCCCAGTGCCTGAAATTGTTCCTTAGAACCATCCACTAGCTCTGAGTATCTCTTGAAGCAGGCACTGGACTTATTAATCTTAATATGCAATACAATTAGAAGCATTAACTCCATTAACATTTCTTTCAAGTGCTCAGATAATTTCCTTCTATCATATTTGCAATTATTTCTGTATTCTGAGGGTGCCTGTAAAATACCAGCAGCGTTCAGCTTGGACTAAATCTGATTACTAGTGTGAAATACCAGTCTGTAAGATCTCCATTTTGGTTTCCTTTCATCAGCTCATTCTGCAAAACCACCTTCACATAATTACAGAAACATCCTGTGAGATTTGTGAACCACTGTGCAGTTCAGATGGCTGGTGGAACATAGAGGTTAATCTCAAACCTGATACGCAGCCAAGGGTGGGCTGGTAAACTCCAGTGAAGCATAAAGAACCAAATTATTAGGGCAGGGTAAGTTTTTACACAGCATTGCTCACTGAGTGCAAGCAAAATAGACTAATCCCTGAGCTACCAGAATCAGCTGGCTATTTCCAAAAGCCAATAGCAGCAAGGAAGTCATTGCATGACTCCTTTTTGAACAACAGAGGGGAAGGTTGGAGAAAGGAGGGGCTGGATGGGAGTGGAGCAGTTTGACATCTAATGTATCATTTTTATTAGGCTGAGTCTGCCGGCATTTGAATTGTGTTTCCTCACTTTTTAAATGAAATGGAGAACAGTAACATGACATAGTTCCTCATGAGTGATAGAGTAATTTAAACTTCACAGAGGCTGCTATTTCAGTTAGTGTTAATTCATGTGTGAAAGAACCTGCAAACACAGAATCTGTGTTTTAAAAATAAAAAACAAAACCAAAATCTTGAGCAGGCTGTAACATATCTGTCTGCAAGCACATGTAAAATACTTAGCAGGAACATGAAAAAGAATAATATTCTCCCAGGACACACATGCTAACAAACACACATGCACAGTGCACAACAGAGAAGACGAAGGGAAGGCAGGGGCTGGGTGCTCCTTGGAAGCTGTTTTCTTAACCTCTGCGACAGCCCGGCCTCCCTGCCGCGCTCCCCCCGCCAGCGCTCCTCGGGTGCTGCACAATGTCATCCAGAGCACCAACAACAGCTTGAGTGAAAACAGCTTTCACTGGGAAAGGGAAAGATAGCAAAGAGATTAGTGCTTTTTATGTAGAAACCTTGTGGCTGGTGACCAAAGCTGAAGACAAACTACAGGAGTGAGGTGAGGGGAGCGAGTGTAAGGAGAGGCAAAGTCTAGGTGACTCGGAAGATAGTTTAAATCCATCAACAGGCAGCTAAGATCTGAACAAATCATCTGCAACCAGGGCAGAAATCACAGTCACAGTGTCAACGGCCACAAATCTTACTGCCTTTGAAGTGGCCAGTATTTTACCCCAAAGTTACTACCATAGATTGTTATCTGGCTACTTGCTGGCCTATGTGAGACAAATTGGCAGTCTTTGGCTAGATCCTGGTAGACTAATTCCACAACAACACATTTGGCATTCATTAACTGTCCTGGCTGTGGGGCTAAGCAGTAAGTCAGAAAGGCTGAACCTCCATTTCACCCCTCAGAGGTGGTCTTTCCAGCCCAGCTTTAAGTCCCATGGAGAAATCAGTATGAAGCAGTAGGTCCTGTAGTAGGTACATGGGTAATTAGATGACTTTGAAGAGCTCTGGATATTTCTTTCAGCCGCAATGCATATGATTACATACTGCTTGCAGATTGTTAGCAGTGTAGTGAAACCAGGTAAAAGCAATCTTTCACTTTCCTGAAAGCTTCCTAAGTGTGATTAGTGGAGAAAGGAAGAGAAATAGTTGAGATACTTTTTGAGAGAAAGGTGCTTAATGCAAGGAAAAGAAAACCTGAATACTGGTAATAGTTTATTAAATATTTTGTTAGTGAGCAAATGTAATTTGCTCTTTCATTTTTATTGAAAGTTTTCTTGGCATTCTCAGACAAATAGACATTGCAAAAGATCCTCATTCTTAGGCTCAGTCTGCATTCACAGGCTTTATTTAGATTGATTTCTCCTACATGGCAGCAAAGATAAATGTTCTCCTGAAGCGCTCTAACTGTAGATACAATGAAACCCAAGGAAAATCAAGTCAATCAGCACTAAACTTGCATTCTGAATAACCTACTACAAAGCACTTTTAATGTTTTAAACACCATTTGTCACTGTCACACTGGAAGAAAAATTGCAGTTCACTTCAGCTAAGTGGTAGCTCACTTCAACAACATGAAAATCCTCTGAACTCCTGTTTTTATTCTGACCTCGAAAGCAGCTCTCTGTGAGCTAAAAATTTAGGAAAGGAAGAGCAGGAATTTCAGTGGGGCTTCATCCCTGCAGACAAATGGAATGACTTGAGGTCAGTAAAGAGATACAAGCAGGTGTGCAGGTCCCTAACACAGTGCTCACTGCAGGTCCCTGGTTCAGCTGGACACCTGTTGTAAAGATGGATTTCACATCTCTAGACAGCAAGCAGGCTGTGGTCCACACTGGAGAAAAACCAGTGTGTACCAAAGACTGTAAGCTGCCAAGTAAAGCTCTGACTGTCAAACTGGGAAGGACCAAAAAAGGAAAAGTGATCATGGCAAAGCTCATTTTAAACTGATTTTTGGAAAAGCAAAAAGTTTGATAATAACTGACTTGTAAAACTCAGCATGGGCCCACATTAAGAGGTGTCTGAGGAAAAGCTCTGAGAAGTGAGGAAGCTTAACATCTCCGGGTACCCTCTCTGATCCTGTTTTTTTCTGTATGGAAGTTTTGAGGAATTTTTGCACTGAAACACAGTCGCCCACTACCTCCCAGAATCACAGACTCATGGAAAGACCGTGTTTGGAAGGTACCACCAGATATCATCTACTCCAAGCCCCCTGCTCAAAGAAGGATTGACTAGATCAGGTTACTCAGAGCCATGTCAAGATGTCTTTTGAATTTCTCTGAGGATGGAGACTTCACAGTCATGTTGGGCAGCCAGGTCCAGGTCCAGAGAGGCGTTTTCTTCTGTTTAAGCAGAGTTTCTTGTATTTCCATATGTGTTCTCTCATAATCACCCTGAGCACTGCTGAGAACCAGCTATGTCACTCATTATTCCCCCACAAGGTATTTATACATATTGGAAAGATCCCCTCTGAGCCTACACTTCTCTAAACTCAACAGTCACAGCTCTCAACCTTTCCCTGATAATTCCTCGTGTTTCGTGTTCAAGAATGTGCTCAAAATTTTGCTGGGTCTGCTTTAAGACAGATGCTTTTTAGCCCTTTGTGCAGTAATACAAGGTCTCAAGTGCACTAAAACGTCCATTTTATGTCAAAACTTGAAAGAGCCCCAAAATCCTTTCACCTCCTCTGCTTTCAGCTCTAATTTGTTGAAGCTGTTGTCTGCCACTCTCTTTTTTGGCTATTATAGAGGGAAGCCCATTGCTTTGCTGTGCTCAGAGGTTGCAGGCAGTGCCAGTGCCCCGGATGGAGGCTCGAAGGCGGGCGCTCCAGGGGATGTGCCAAGGGGTGGCCAGAGAGGTGACCCTGCCATCCACTGCTTCCTCTGCCCAGGATGCAGAGGGACACCATCTTCCTGTCTGAGCAGGGCTTTCCTCCTACACAGCATGCCTAGAAACTCATACACCTCTCTTGCTCAAGTTCTTCTTTCTAATGTCCATCTGGTTTTGAGTAGAAAAGTCCTCAGGACAAAGAGAGAGTATGGCTCTACTTCCTTAACCACAATATTCTGATAAGGATATATGAAATTCCCAGTAACAGAGGAGCCACATACTTCTTTATGCTTTATTTATTCGATGTACACAAAATAATCAAGAGAGGATTTTTTTTCCCTACAGTTGATTTTCCCCTTTAAAAAAATAGTATTGCAGGTATTTATGAGTAAGATAGTGATTTCATCAAAAACCCATAGTTAATGTTTGCATTTTTTGAAAGCTAACAGCAAATTCATTTTCCCATGCAGATTTAAGAATATTTTTCTAATTTATTTTTCTAAATACAGAACGTTTTTTATTCACGTGCTTAGTAGACACATTTGTAATATGCTGCAATATTTAAAATTATATTTGTGGGCTTCAAGAAAATTTTATTTTCAGAATAAATAACTGTTTTGAAACAATTTCAGCAAAAATGTTGGTTAAAAATGTCATGAACTGTCCTCATCATTGAAGTAGCACAAAGACTACTTCCATCACATGATTTTTTAAATTTTTATTTCATTTTTAGAAGTTTGGTTTAGGCAAAACATTCCTTTACACATTTTCAATGAGCAATTTAAGGCAAAATTGAATGCATTCGTTAATTAAATAATTTGAGGCCTTATTATTGTTTTTCCTTTTGCTTCAAGACAGTTATCTCAGTGTCAAACTCTTCTGGAAACAAATCATAGTAGGTTTCTGTGGGTGTTTTTTGTTTTGTTTTTTCCTTTTTTTTTTTTTTTACTGTGATATATTGTGGTGGATAAATAATAATTTAATTCCTGGATGCAGCCCAGAGAAAGTCGACATAGATAATAAAATAGGTCTCCTCAGCTTTAATTGTTTTTTCAGTTTCTCTTTCTGCTTTTCATAACTTAGAAATTCCCTTTCAATAGTGAAAGGAAATACTTAACAGCATAAACATAAATTAAGGGTTTTTTTATATGCATTTATTTTGTTGCACATTGTCTGCAACTTCCATTAACTTGTTGGAATGAATCCCAAAATAAAAAGAGCTGTTCTTTAGCAGGTTAACACTTTTGCATATATTACATGTTCAGTTCATGCTGAATTCAGTAAATTCAGGTTATTCTTATAGAATTTAATTTCAGCCCTTCCCTTTTCCAGAGCCAAAAGTTAAAGCGATAAGAACTGAAAAGAACTGAGGGAAAGCTAGCTGAGGAAATAAGATTGTTACATCTTATTGTCACATTGTTGTAAGATGGAATTCTGAACAGCAGTGATAGATTTTCTGCACGTAGTTAGACAAATGGGTGTTGTTGATTCAGCTTCTCTAGCAAGAGACGTGCAGGACACAAGTATAAAATAGGATAGAAAATAAAAGCGTTATGTGCAGATATGACTACAGTTCTCATCTCTGGAAATACAAAAAAGGGGAAAAATTATATCCTTGATTCAAGCAGGATTATTTCCATCCGCTATCATCTCACACAGAATTATAAAAGCTTCTGATAAGGCAAATTACTCTTAGGGAGTTCACTTTCTGGAATATACACTGCTGAGTCCTTGCCAGACTAACAGGTCTGAGTCAGCCCTATCCTAATCATTTTATCCATAGCCTGATTGTCCGTGTGCCTTATAATCTTGGATCTTGTTCAAAATAAATAATGGCAGTAACAAGCCACAGGCTGAACTTTACTCTGAAATTTTTTTAAGACAACATCTTCTTGCATAAGGCAAGCAACATCTGCTGAACCAAATGAGAAGAAATCCTAATGGCTAGGATGGAGGGGAGGAAAACAAGAGAAGATCAAGGAGAAGTCCTGTCCCACAGAAACCAGAGGGATTTCTGCCTCATGATCCAGGCAAACTGGGAATTTGCTCCTTACCTCCATGCTCGTATTCATCATAGCTCTAAGCTGGGTAAACTAACACCTCTGTCACTCTTCTTCTCCAAGCCGAATGTAAACAATACATCCTATTTAAATACTTCCATTTTCTAGTAAGAGTTTTACCCTCTTTGACTCTGAACTTGCATACCAGGAACTTCCCTGGTGCTTCCTAGACATAGGAGCACTGCTGCTCACACATTCCTACTCCAGTCAAAGGCTGGTCGTCTGCATTTGGCTTATTATGAACCTCAGAATTTTATATTTTCACAAACGTATCAAAAAAGCTCAGCATTAATTCTTCATGTGTGATAACTCAGGTTATTTTTGCCTGATGAGTTTGTTTCAGGTTTTGTCCTGCACTCGAACAAATTATGCTTTGTGACATATTTCACTGCTAGTAGGTAGCAAAAGACGTTTTCTGAGACAAAAGCACATTTTCCAGCCTCTGTGAGAATAACAAAGCACTCAAGAGGTGTTTCCCACAGCTTGGAATTGCCTTTTATATTAGTGTTATGTTGAGCAATGTCACATTTAATCAGTTTTAATACTTTTCAAGTTGCATTTTCATATATAGAAATATATCAGAAAGTACGAGATCCAACTAATGCTGAAGTTAGAGCAAATCAGTGATCCAATTGCACATAATTCAAACTCCCCAGATTTATTTCTTTCCACTAGAGAATGTCTGTCAGAGCCAGGAAAAAATTTTATCACCATGCTAAATTCATATCAACAATTAAATAATCGTTTACAGAAACGGCAATTTTGCTTTGCAAATAGCACAATGATTCCCCAAAGCCCTTTTTTTTTCTTCCTGAATCCCTCAACCCTTTTCTATTTTGTGTTTTTGTACATGTTAAGTTCTTTGCAGAAAGTGGGTTTTTTTTGCCTGGGATTATAACTATCAGTTATCTTTCATATAAAAAGCACACACAAGCTGTTGCGTTTGAGGTTGGAGAAGTATTTGTTTTTGTTTGAATTGATTAGCTGTTAGCAATAAAACAAAATGTAAATAACTGCAGGAGAATGATCAGGGCAGCAAAATTCCTTTTTGTCTCTGGTATCAGATCTGGATGAGATGACAGAAAAAAAAAAAAGCAAGACTAAATCTCTAATGCTGTTTTGCCTGAGTTTGCTGGATATTTTTGTGAATGTAATGATTTGTTAGGATAGGCTTGGGATCCCTGAAGGCAGATGATATGGGATACAGGAATTGGAGTAGGAGTGACCTGATTTCTGAGGAAAGCAGGGGACTGTATGAACAATTGCAACCGATGAGGTTTCAGCACTCAGTCTCCCAGAGCTGCAGGTACTCTGTCTCTGCCTAAACTGCAGTTACAGGGAAAACTATGTCTGTGCAGGGAGGAACCCTCTGAAGGGAGGGGAAGCTAAAAATGGAAGGCCATTTGTACATGATTATCTATTGTAAACTCGTAATCCAGACCATCCTTAATAAAAACATTGAGTTCACACAGACCTTTCTACATCCTCAGGAATGCAGAACTGGAAGAGAGCACTGAATCACTGAGTCGAGTTTCCTGTTACTTTGGGCACCATATCGCAAGATATCTTTCACAAACTTGAAGTATATGCCAAAATCCTTCATGGAGAAGGTGGCTATCTCAACCTCCCTTTCTTCTTCATGGAGAAGTGAAATAACAAAGCCAGAATCATTCAGTAGCCCTGCAGAAATACTTGGACCAAACCTCCTTTTCCTGTGCATCTTCTCCATGTTGATCAAGGGATTCTAAAGGTGCTTTCCAGATTTCAAAGATCAGTGTCCTACAAAACTGTTGTTGTTCATGCCTGCAATTCTTTGCGTTGCTGATTTATGTTAAAAAGGACTCAATGCTCCTCAGTAATATTAGAGAAATCCTTCAGCACACATTTTTTTCTGACATTTCTCAGAACACAGAATTGCTCCCAAAGTGACTGGCTTCTGGAAGCCATTGGAAAACAACATGAAGCCTTCGGTTTTTGAATAAAACTTTCCACCTGTCCTTATGGATGATGAAAATTAAAGAGTGCAATTTTGTCAATTACAATAGAAAATGCCAGGGCTGTTACTTGAGAGGGCTGTGTATTAAATAAAGACCACCCCAGAACACCTTTAAACAAGAGCAGGAAACAACTTGCTGTTCATGGGGCTGGGACCTGCCAATCAGACCAAGACTGAATGCCTGTCAGTCTCTCTCATATTTGACTTGGAAGCAACTCATATCAATATGTAGTCAGGAAATGGCTCTTTAATCACTGCAAAGTCTCTCCTGATTTTAAAGATTAAATCAGCCACAGACTGCTTCAGTATTTTTCTTTTTTTTTAACTCCTCCAAGATAACTGGTGATAGCATTTGAGAATGATTAGCCATGCTGCACAGCATTCAGCTTGCTCTGATTTCATGCATTGCAGGCTATGCTGTACAACTCCGATCTCAGTTAACAGGACATCCAAAGAAACCTGACAGACCTGTCTAGGAGTTATATATGGGGTAAGACAACTTGAAACACGTAAGGAAAATAAATTACCCAGTATTAACAACAATCTTGTTAGAAATGCTATAGAGAGGTGGGCCAGCAAAGGAGCAGGGTCTCTACAGAGATGGGATTCAAAAGGCACCTCCTGCAAAGTCCAGTTAAAAGTGCTACTGCTGCAGGAGCATCCTGTGGTGTGGGCAAATGTTCACAAAGGTGTCCTTAAGGCTAGCAAAATGACAATTGGTGCTGGCAGCTGTAGGACTACAAGTGACAGCCAAAGGTATCACATGAATGTGCTTTGGAAAAGCAGCAGAGGTAAGGGAGAGGGCAGAGGGGGAACAAAGCCCCAGGTTACAGGTCCCTGGAGTGGGCCAAAACTGGGATGTCCAGGTGGGGGATGAGAGAAGCAGATGTGGAAGGGGCTGTCTGCCAGGACTGCAGTGAGAAAGAAAGTGGAGTTTCAGGGGAAAGAGCACTTGGGCCAGATCTGTGACTTTTGGGAGGACAGTGTGTGTCCTGGGGAGAGGGAGGTGTGAGATGCATGGCAGGGGACATCACAAGTGTATGTGTTTTATGTAAACATCTGTGCACTTCCACAGCAGAAACTCAGGCAAGTATGGAGTGAAGGAATGGGAAAGCAAAGCCTAGATATTATCAATACCCTGAATCCACCCTGAGGTGGTTTGAGGCTCCCCTGGAGCCTGGGGGCTTGATGATAAGTGGAAAACCAACACGAGGATGGCAGTGCTCCTTCCTCTCTGTCACCAAGCAGGTTGTCCCTGGGACCATCAAGTCAGCCCCTGTTCTCACAGTGATCTGGCTCACTTCAAGCAGAGAAATATTCCCCAGCCAGACACATAGCCAAGAAAATCCTCTTGAAAGCTATTTTTCTCAGGTCTCTAATAACATATGTGCCATGTTTCACCCACCCTTCTCCACGCTTTTTCTTTTTTCCCCATATTAGATTTACAGTAGCAATAAGGTACTGCTGAGGCAGTCCCTAACCCCACTTCTACCAGTAAACTTTTTTTTTTTTTCCATGATGTTTAAAGGATTTTAAAAAATGAACGATCAGGTAAAATTTTACAGCAAAAGCTTTTCCTTCTGCTGTGAGGGATTTTTCCCACAGAAACTGCCTGTTTGCAAGTTTTTGTTATTCAAACACATGCTAAAGCTTGCTCACCCACCTCATTTAAACTCAGCAAATGTGCAGCCAAATGGACTATCTTGTTCCACATTTCTGCCACTCAAGCACCAGTACAAAATGAAATGGAGAAAAGGCAGAATTCATTTGGTTCCTCAAGGCTTCTCGAAAAGTCCCTGAAGTCAGCAGCATGACTCCTTTTAACGTGTGCACAGTGAGTCAGGCTGTACAACCTCAGCTGGAAAGACCAACGGGACCACGTAAGGGTGGGGGTGGTACACATGGAAAAGCTGCAACTGCACATGTACAGCCATTTTAGAAGGAAACTGAAAACCCTGAGAACTTCAAAATTACCCAAGAAAAGAATAAAAACAACTTTGAAATTTGTCTCCCTGTCTCCAACTGCAATTGTTTCTTAAATAATTAACTATGAATTTAAAACCTCAGCCTCGTTTCAGAGATAGTTCTTCTTTGCTTTGGAATTGTTAAACTTTAGCTCTTTCTCAAACTACTGGATGACAAGATCACAGTCTCACTCCTATGACATTATTCCTAACACACACTTAAGGATTTCTTCTTGACAAATCACTCTCACAATAGTAACCAAACTCTACAGACAAATTTCCGGATAGTCACGGAGTAAAAGAATGAGTAGAGGAGGTTGCACACATTTCTTTTTTTCAGGATGCTCATTGAGCATTCAGGAATCTGAAATATTTCGCCTCTTTGATACCCCTTGCTTTATTCCAATCCTTTTCCTTAAAACCATGGAAAAAGATTACACCGACTCCACAAAATCAGTTCTTCAATACTACTGACTTTATACCATTTGAATAATTGACAATACACTCTGGATAGGTAATTTTTTCCATTAAATACCTCCAGCTGTGATATTGCCTCAGGCCAGATTGAACTAGGCAAACATATGTCAGCTGATGTCCATAGCTGATGATGAATTGAAAGGATTTGATATGGGGAATTAAAAGATAAAGATGAGGGAGTAATCAGGAATGAATAGACAGTAAGGAATAGCCTACTGAACCAAATTTGTTTCCCTGTATGTACACATGGTTTTGCTTATGAAATGATATTGTTATATCTTTTTCTAACTCTTTTATCAGCCAATTTATATGGTTTTTATTTACACAGACCAATCTTGAGTCCTAGATTATTTTTAAAACTTGTGAGCATTTGTGACTTGGAATCTGCATCAGAAAATAGATTATATATTATTGTCTCCGCTCTCTTCTTAAATGAATGTGGTTAGTTTATGAATTAACATTGTAAATGGTTCACTTTTAAGATAAAATATCATTGTTGAAGGGTTGGTGCTTGGACTTTTGGGTGTTTTTAATAAACTAGTCTCTGGATAGGAGGCATCTGCTAGAGATTTCAAAAGTGGAATGTTGCTAAGAGCATAAAAGTACCAGTAAATAACTCTTAAATACATATATACATATACAAACTTCTTCACTTATCTGTCAGTTAGAGATTGGATAAAATGTTTGGAATTTTGGCTTTAAATCTCCTGAACCATGCACTTTTCTCACTTCATCCTGCTAAATTTTGTGTTTGATTAGATGTGACAACTGCTGCTAAAAATACTGAAGTTTGTGGACTGACAGTATAACTCCAGTCTGAACAAGAGAGGGCCAAATTCAGCTCCACTTAGAAGATATAAAGCCTGAAATACTTTCCTGGAGTCAGGAGAGCTGGTCCAGATTTGCACCCTATGAGAACAGAAACTGACTCACAAAGTTAAAGAGTGCAATTCAGCTGGTAATCCTGCACTGATTTTTCACTTGGATTGCACTCCTGCCAACAGGTTTTACAACTTTGCTTCTCTTCTGGTATTGACAAGCTCAGAATTTTATGTGAAGATGACTGCCTTCTCCCTTTCACCCATATTCACTTCCCTGACCCTTCTGTTCAAGAGGAGTTCATTGGAGAGGTCTGCACCCGAGCTCAGTGCTCGGTAGTTGTGTGGATGAAAAGGCACAGCACATACAGGCAAAAGCTCACTAGTTTGCAAAAGTACCAGAGCAGCTTCTTTCTTCTAAGCTGCCTCAGTACAAACCATGGTTTTCTTTTGCCTAGTGGTATCTACTGCTGGGTTTTGTATGAGCCATCCAGATGGGGCCTGCATCAGAAAACATTTCCCTCTTCCTCCTTCCTCCTTCCCATCTTCTCCACAGCAGCAGAAAATGGAGGTGGCCCAAAGAAACAATGTGCAGCACTTTGTTGCTGCTCCATAAAGATCCAAGATATTCTCTTTTCAGTGTGTCCAGGGCTGTCTAGAAGAATTTTTTAGAGCGAGACATGCCGGTGACAGTGCCATGCAAACAGTGTCATCTTCAAGCAGCTGAAATCACAAATGCCATCCTTCCCTCCCCTTTACTCACATAGTTCTTAAACATCCACCCATGGTTGGGTCACCGGTGGAGTTATAAATGTAATCACAGAGTTCAAGGATCAAAGACCACATTTTTTGCTATCACTCCTCTGCCAGCTCAGGAGAAACATTCTGCAGGGCAAGCTCAGCAATACTCAGATTCTCTTTATACTAAGAGTGCCTTGTGCTGGAGAAATACATCTACGAATTTTAAAATAAATATTTTACAGGTAAAAGAGAGCAGGAGTGTGAGAGGCGGAAAGTAGCTAAAAATTACCTTCATTAAGATTTCCAGCTCATATCCTTGTTGCTGCCAGCTCAGGATGAAGGAACACCTTTGGGACTGGTATAACAGCAAATTAGCAGCTCATAATATCTGAAATAGATTCAAATCTCCAATTGGGATAATGCCATGTTCTCCTCAATAAAGCATCCCATTCGAGAAACAGAACTATCAGCACTTTACCTTTCTCAGTATAATGGAGCCTAGTTGTGTTTTTGTGGAAGTTTCATTACTTTTTGTAAGGAAAATCTTTATAACTGTCTACTATGGCTGTACTGGTACATATATAAACAAAATTACCCTTTGTTACTTTCTTTTCAAATGTATTAATACTCCCTAGAGAAGCTTAAATAATATCTCTCAGGACTTGTCAAAATTTGAGGGAAGGAGAAAACAGCAGCGTTAAACTTTGGGTACTTTGAATTTCATGCAATGCCTAGCTTCCATAAGGGTTTCAAGAGCCTCTGGAAGTTCTGTGATAAATATAAGTAGCCAGACTATTCCACAGTTGTCGGCACAATGTGGTATCAAAGTCCTCTATTAAAATGAACAGCCATCAAAATAGAGGAATGAATTTTCAGTTGTAGCCCACAGGAATTTCTGCATCCAGATCCCATTAATCATCGGAGCTCTGCATGGAGTTCCTTGTACAAAACTTTTAACATTCAGCTTAGTATGGTAAGTTATGACAAGCATGGGACCAAGGCCAAATTCTGCCCTCAGTTATATCTCAGCAATACCATTAACTTCTGTCAAGCTGCACAGCCGCAGCCAAAGTCAGATCTGGTCATTTGTCTGGTGTGGAACTCTCACAGCACATCAGTTTCAATGGGCCATTTATATTCTTTAAAACTAAACACATAACTAGTGCTTGGATAAACAGGGAACTAAAATTCAGTTTGAGATGTGTCTTCTTACACTAGGAAGAGTTCAACATTTAGATTTCTGCCAGAATACACAAGTCTGACACTATCAGATGAAGAATGTAATGGGATATTTAATTAACAAAATTAGCCAGAGGGATCCAGGTTGTGGGTTTCAACAGAAAAACATGTGAAATATATACTATGTGTTTAAATTTTGTGAACAGCTTCTCTTTATTTTTTTCATAAGTTTTGATTTTTTAGTGCTTCAGAATAAATACATGCTAGCTTAGAATGGTTTTTTTCCATTCCACATGACAGAATGAACCATTTAAAGTGTTGTGGTGAGCTTAAGTGATGAAATCAAGTTCGTTTTTCTTCCACAGCTGTCTAGAACTAATATTTGCTACCCAGTTTAAGCAGCAGCTTAATTTCAGAAAAAAGTTGCACACAGAACGTTTGGGTTTAAGAAAAGTCACAACAATTTTTCTTGGTTTATGTTCCCTGGAAGGCAAAAGGGGTGGTTCAAACATAAAAAGTGGATTTTACAATACATCTTTACCTGGACCTGTACATTTTACATGGACAGTGGGGGGGACACACCTTTTCACAGTGCCACCAAGACTTGAAAGCTACAATTTACAGTAAGTGATTGTTAACAAAAGGAAAACATTGCTTCTGCTGCCCTCACCACAAAGGTCCATGCACGGTATTTTCTTGCTGAGTGCTCAAGTTAAAGCTCAACCAATGAATCATCTACTGTTGCTTCTGTAAATTGTGCAGTTTTAAATGTGCTACTTTTTGGCAGTAAGTTTCTGATGGCTAAAAAAAGAATGCAAACCAGACACACAGGGAGGCCAGATCAGCGAACTTAATAAGAGGTAAGAAAGCTTGTGTTTCTGGGAGGCAAGGCATTTGCAAACTGTGTCAAATTGAAAACTGAAATACAAACCCAATGTTACCTGGCAGGTTTCCATATAAACTTTTTATATTTATAAATAAAAATATCTCAAAAGAAGCATGCCAACTTGGATAAAGGCATGAGATATATATATAAAATATATATATATGCACATATATATATGAATTCTTAGTGTAAAACTCCATAAATCTGAAACAGAATTGTATTGGCTTCATTCAAGCACTCACTTGGCACCTAAATTTTAGGCACCTAGTGAGTTAAGTGCTTAAATTCCCTTTACAGTCAGAAGGAGAAACACAGGTGTCTTTGAAGGGCTGCAGAGAGAAGGGGTCTGACCACTTAGACAGACTCTCTTCTGGAAACCTTCAAAGTCACCTGTAGTCTTCTGTTGACTGCAACAGCAAGTGGCACGTTTGCTTTAGGAGAGCTACTTCATCAGATTCATAAAATAAAGGAATAAGTTAGATATCTGAGTTAGGCTAACTGCATCTACCCTTGATTTTGGATCAAGATAGGGAAACTAATTAAGCTGCAGACTCCCACTGAGTTGTCTGTGTAGTACAAGAAAAAGAAAACAACCCATGAAATAAGGCCAACAAAAGCACCAGTAATCAGTGGACTATTTATCGAGACTATCACAAGGTATGACAGAGGCCAGGAATCTGAGATTCCAGGCAGATTAGAGCTGTATCCGTACAATAAGAGTATCCATGTCTATAAACAACAGAAATCCCTTATATCCAACTTCAAGAATTTACATTTTCAACCACCAATAGTACCAATGATAATTTAAGTTTTGCAGCAATTTCCCCACCATAAGTGTTTTCAGTACCTTAGAAAATTATTAAATTAAACCATTTGAGTTGCTTCACATTGAATTTTGAGCTGCCTTTAGCAAAATATTCTTTCAAAACTTCTTAGCCAAAAACCATCAAGGATTTCCAAGAGTTCAGCCAAAAGAGAATACATATTTTTGTCCATATTAAAAAAAAAAAATCTGGCAGATTTTATTCTTTCAGTAGTTGACCTCTCCTCCTTGTGAAAAGACATAATACTGGACAGGGACCCTTTGTTTTAAAAATATGCTTTCAGCTCCCCCTAAGAAAAGCTACCCTCACAAAGCTTCCTGCTAAGGCTAAATTGATTCTAGCATTTAGCTAGGTCAAGTTTGAAAAGATGGACCACCTATTTCTTTTGCCACCTATTTTCTGTTTCAATTAGACTAGAGAAACTAATTACATGACTAAAGAAAATGATAATCTGTAGTAAACAATGGTAAGAAATTCAGAGCACACTCATTTGGCAACAGTATTCAGGGTCATAAATTTAAAACTGAGTCACCTCCCAGGGACTTTCTGGGGCATTTGGTCTCCTAACTTTACCAACTCAGTGAGGGTGTCCACTCTCAGATAGTAGGGTACTCCTCCAATGAAATATCAAAGTGAATTTTCTGGTTTAGCACAAGTAGAAGTGCAGGCTATACTGAAAAGGTCGGTTCTACACCCAAAGGAGTCTCCACATGCTCAGGGTGTGGTTACACCAGCTTAACTTTGTCTATATAACCAGTAAAACTTTCCCATGTCAACAGGGCTTTATCTTCAGGAAATCTAACTGCATAAGGGAATATGAGTTCAAGGGGGTCTAAATTACTGTATGACCATCTTAGATTACACGGAGCCATGAATTTGGCTGAAACACATTGAGTACAGGAAGCATTATAGTCCTGCTTAGCTCTGGTGCTGCTTTTGTCCGTGCTCAAGCCTCAGTAGGCTACTGAGGGATAGCACAGACAGCTCAAGTATGCAGCCTTTGGCAGAAGGAAGCCAGACACAAATTGCCTTCAGCAGTGAGGGATAACAGGGCTCCAGCAATGCCTCTCTGGAGTGCCACAAACAGAATCACCAGCTCAGCTCTCAGCTCTCCAGCTTTTACTGCTGCGACTTCACCCCTCCCTGGCCATTGCGGGGCCGCAGGTGTGGCGCGTGTGTCCAGCCACAGCCCCCACCCCACATCCCGATTTCCTCCTCTGGGCAGGCTCTGTGCCTAATCTTGTGTTTAGGACACCATGTTCTGTTGCTATGGAAGTTATTGGGATGTCAGGGGCTTAGCACAATGACTTCACTGTAGGGCTAGAGCTGGGGGCAAGGGAGGAGATGAACCATGAGAGAAACCAGCGCAGCAGCTGTGACTACTTGATTGCTAGCATAGATGGGGACATTCTCTGAGCCCAAAGTACAGCCTAAGAAAAGAACAGAAAGTGGTCTGAGGGGTGTTCTGTGTTTCAGTTACTCATTGGATGAGTTTTTCTGAAAGATGCAGAACCTTGTTAGGTTTCTCAAAACATTATACTTTCTTAACTTCTCCCATCCAGCTCCTCAGGCCCTTCCCCTATGAAATACATTTGTATATATAGTGAAGGAAGTCAAAGTCCAGGGCACTTTTCTATGGCCAAGAATTCAATTTTCCTCCTTTCTTGCTGGATTCTGGTCTTTAAGTTTTTATTGATAGTCCTGGTTTGTACAAGTGACATCCCTAAGTCCCTATCTTGTTTGGTAATTTTCACTCTAAATCTCAGTTCAAATCATCTCATGATAAATCCCTTTCCCTCATCATTCTCACCCCATCTGCTCTCCCTAGGGAGACCTTTTTTTCCATCTTCCAAGCTCATCTCTTCGAAAAGCAAGGAAGTTGTCAACTGCTATGAAGATTTGTAGGGCACTAAATCTTATACATTAAACCTTTAAATACATTTATCCAGGTAAAACATTTTGAAGCAAATATATAAACTCTGAAGGTTTGCTAGCATATGGCATAATGATTAGCAACCAGATAGCAATGAATTTCATCCTCTTTACTATCATTATTTTAACAGTCTAAAATCTATTTTCCATTTACCAGTTTACTTGAAAAATTGTTCTATTCAGTTTATCTTTCATCAGCTGCATCATTCTCATTACTGTAATGGTTGTAATGGTTGATCCAGAAGTCATCAATTTCATTAGGTTAAACACTCCAGAGCATGGATTCTGATCCTGACCTGTCTACAACAATGTTTCTTGTAGAGTTTCCTTTCAAAGTAAACAGAGCATCATAATTATCTTCTGGTATTATCTTCCGATATTATCTTCCAATTAAATATCTGTTCTTTTGATGGTTTGGACCTCACTAGTCACCAAAAAAGTACCAAGTGTGAAAAATAGCTAGAATGGATTCTCCTGGATGTCCTGAGTTTCATTTCAAGGGAGGAATCATAACATAGTTCATCCTTTGTTCATCTGACTCCATTCACCCATTGCCTGAGTAGAATATCAATCATTCACCAAATCTGTGTGACAGGAGTCCTGCCTACTGAAAGCTTTTAATATCTGACATTGTATCAAAACACAAATGCTTGGGTTTTTTCCAAAAAGATTACACTTATGATATTTTTCATTAGTTATAAAAGAAAAGGCTCTGAGATTTTGTGATATATTGTATGCAAATATTGATACTGTATGACTGAATGCTTGGTGAGCTGCTACTTTTATGTCTCAGTTTGGCACTTGCAGGATTAAGAGGAAGATACAGAGAAAGAATTGCAGGAATCTGTGATAAAAAGGGACTATGTAGTCATCTGGCCTATCTTTTGCCTATATAGGCCTGTTCCCTACAGTATGTCAAAGTACAAGCACTTTGAACAGTCATTCTTGAAATGGCGAGGAAGTATCTGACATTAACAGGCACAGGTGTGACCCCAGCAGGAGGAATGGGTGGTTTACTGTGATCCAGGGTAGCCAGTGGCCAGAGAGCCACCTAATTACAACTGGATTATTGCACCCTGGGATGGACAGGCTTTCCCAGCCTGTGTGTTCTCTCTCTCTGCTCCCTTCAGGAGGAGCGTGGGGATGTTAGCTTATTCCAGTTTCTGAGATATACTCTTCTTTTCCTTCTTGACGCTGTAAGATTGCATTGTTAATTCAAGGTTGTTCTTCCTGGAGAGACAAATTTGGATCCCTGCCCCATAGCATCAGAATGAACCTGCTGGCCTTGGCTCCCTGGCTCTCTAGTTAGAGGTCTTCCCTGCAAACAGCTTTTCTGTGTGCTCCAGAACAAGCAAGGGCTGCAGAATCAGGCTTGAGGTACTAAGATTTACCAAATTTAACTGCACAACACATCTCATGTGCAGTGGAATAAATGTGGTAAACCACCAATGATTCATCGTTTACTTATTGCAGAAAACAAACAGGTTTTCTTCTGAGTCACATGCATGTTAAGAATTTTTTCCTTCTCAAGTAAAACAAAAACCAGTGTTATTTCAAGGGCAGAAAAAATCAAAAAACACTTTAGATAAAATAAAAGCTCCTTGAATCTTTTTTAAAATCAGGGACTTGAACACAAATCCATTTGACGTTCTATGATGTTTGGAAATTTCATTTTCCACCTGCAGGACGTTATTTTGCAACTAGGGGCCACAGAGGGTTATGGAGTGTGGATAAACTGGGATCTATTCGAAGGTCATGAGACCCTTTTCCTCTTTCCACTCCCCCTTTTGGAGATTCTGAGTGTGCTGCTAACAATGCAAACATGTTACATAAAAACCTGACCTAAGATCTCCATTCTAGTGAAATGTGTCCAGTTGTTTTTCATATGTCAGCAAAAGAGATTGTTCAGTTTTTTAGAATCAGTAACCTACCACTGAGCAGTTCTGGAGAGACAAGAGGACAGGAAGGAAAAAAAACATGCATGGCTAAATAAAGACACAAGTGAAATGACTGGAAAAAACATTTCATTTTATCCAGGACTGGAGCAACTTTGGAATATAAAACTGTTTCTTTTTGCAGTGAAGAAGCACTATTTTAGATCTATACGCTTTGAGGCTTCAGGCTGTGAAATGTATATGAGTTCTTTTGCCATTAGTTTAAGAAACTAACATCTGTCCTGCCTGTCACAGAATTCAATCTTAAGCAAAGAGAAGTGTGTGATGCATATCAGCCCAGGAAATTCCACGTGGATTTTTCTGAGGGATGCTGAAGAAGAATAGCAGCTTAGGTTGTCAACACGTTCATATGACAAATCCTTGAAAAATTACAGACCTCCAAACTCTAGCTAAAATTCAGGATCTGTTTCACTGCCACATTCAATATAAATATTGCTGTGAACGCAGAGGTCTATAATATAAGCAGCTTAGTGTAGCCTCCAACACTATAAAAATATGAATATTTCTTAGCAATGTAAGTTAATTTACAAATTGCATCCTTTTGTGAGGAGGTATTCAGCACTGGGAAATCTGTCTCTGTCTGTGAGTACCACAGAAAATTCTGGGGATCTGTGTTACTGCCTTTGACTACTACCATCTTTCTATATATTATGTTTTCTACATCATGAGTTAACTGACACATTTCCTCATGACAGCTCATATATCTCATTAGCACAGTGCCCTGTTGATGCACAGACTGGGGAGTACGTTTGGCAAATGCTGTGGAGGAAGAAGCAGAAACATTCAAGGAGGAGAGACTTGAGTGGCAGAAAAAGGTGTGAGCTGCTGTCAGTGGTAATGAGGTGAAGCCTGAGACAGCAAATTGTGCTTGAGGCAATGGACAACCCCTGACTAAACCAGGAGAGGTGAATGAGATGACAGATCAAATCACAGGACATGGATCTTCAACATAGAGACAAGTTTTAAAGCTGCTCTAATAATGCTTTGCTGCATCTCAGGAGTCTCCAGTGATATCTTCAATTGAAAGGAGAAAGGAAAAGGGCAGTGTAGGAACGTAGAGCTTGACAATATCTTCCAAGACGTTTCAAGAGAAATAAGGAGACTAAAGACCAAGTGCTTTGAAGGTGGAAAAGAACCAAGATGATGGAAGACAAAGAGGAGCATATATCAAGAGAGGCTATCAACAACAGGAAAATATTGAACAAAGTTTAAAAAGAGCTCAGATGCTCAAGAGTTCCCCAAGGAAAGAGTTTTGAAGAATTGAATGTTTAAAGAGGAGAAGAGGACAGGGAAGGGCTATGGACTATAGTTAGACCTCCTAAGTCAAGGTAGTAAGAAGTGTGTTTAGAAAGGAGCTTGTGGGGCAGGAGGTTACAGGGGACTTACAAGAAGAGTTTATTGCAGAGGGAAATGGAAAATTGAGAATGAACTATGTGTAGCCTACTGAGAAGATCTGTGGAGCAAGCAGAATTCGAACAAGATACCTCCAGGAGGTTATGCAACAGTGAGAGAGCCTGAGGAACTGGTAGCTGAAAATGCAGGGTCACAGGCCAAGGAGGTTGAATTAGATGACAAGGTTGGCATTTACCTCAGCAAACATAGAGTTCTAATGCAAAATTAATCTCATTCTAAGGCAAACAGCTGAAGGAAGGTGTGATGAGCCCCACACTAAAACTCCCAATTTTCTTCCATTAACTGCTAATGGAGCCCAGATGCAGTCATCCAAACTGTCAGTATCAAAATATTAACTAGGGAGGAAGGGGAGAAGGAATGACTATTTGAAGGGAAAGATGGAAAGGGTTAGGATATGAGATCAAGGAGGATGCTAACACGGAGTGGAGAAGAAAGGGGAGAAGTGGGATGTAGAAGACACCTTAATATTACTGTAAGACAGACAAAGAAAAATAATCTGTAAATTATAACCAGGGTATGCTCTCTAATATCCATAGATCCAGCTGCACCCCCAGGAGAAGAAAGGTAGCAGCAGATAAATCCAATTTGTTCTATTCATGCTGATGCCAGAACCATGAGTGGGGTGCTGTGTAGTGAAGAGACACAGAACCCTACCAGACACAAACAATTTTTACTCCCATTTGTCCAGAGCTGTGCCCAAGAAAACAAGTCTAGCAGAGATATTACATAGCTCAAATGCAGCACCGAGTCAACATGAATAAACTACCCCAGACTCCAACTTATAAGTCCCTATTGAGCCCAAGGGCTGGGTCTTTGCTAGTTCAGGAGTCTCTGCATCTGGTTGACATGACTTAAACTGCACCATCTGGATGCTTGAGAAAGCAGTGCTTCCCCATTCATAAGTGATATTTTTAAACAAGCAGGGCTTTCTTTGGGCCAAAGAAGAGAAGCATAACACCAGCTTGGAAAAGCTGAATAATTAACAGTTGAAAAAACTCTCATCTTTCAGGATGCTGTGGCAGCAACTCTGAGCCTTTCCTTTTCTTATAGTTAGGACTGGCTACTGAGGAAGTCATGATTATACCTTCCTTGTTGTACTGCTTCCAGCTCAGTGTCCAAGCTTGGAGGCATTCAGGGACATGCAATTTCCATGACTTTTACTACTGAGCTTAGCTAAAATCACCAGACAGAAGACTCAAGCAAGGACCAAGAAAACAGAGCAGCTCCATTTCCTGCCGTCACTGGGCTGCCGAGGGTTTAGCAGCTTTTCAGACAGGGGTGTAGCTCAACATCACCAGTCAGGCATAAGAAAAGATGGCAACAGTTTCACCAGAGACTACAAGTCCCCTGCTTGTTTAGGGCATCTCATGCCTTAGCTCCTTAACAGGGCTCATCCGGTCTCCACCTCACATCTGTTCTTCTCCCTGACATTTTGGCAGCACCTGGGCAATGCTGTGGGAGCCTGTAGCACAGCGAAACACTCACTCCTCTCTGCTAAATGCAGCGTCCTACTGTGCCTCCTTCCCTCCCCTCCTCCTTTTCTCTGTGTCTGTTCTGTGTTCCTCTCAGTGCTGCAGGGTTTATTGTCCAGGCATTTTGAAAAGTTACATTCAGCTCTGCCATCACAAAAATCATATTAGAACAAAATTAAAAGTTTCCAACGGTTATGTGAAAGTAATTCGAATGAAGGCTTGGGTGACTAATAAATTGTCACTCTCCTAGAAGATACTGGGGGCTTACTCCTTCCCTTGGAGGCATCTCTATTTTGACCTTCTCAAGAGAGGGGCTGTTTTTTGCCTCCTCCACTCCTTCATACTGTACAGCAAGCCTTGAAGGACACATTCAAAGTTACTGTCATTATCTTTCAGTTACTTTAACAACTGATACAGGTGGTGTGAAAAGTCCATTTCATCCTTCCAGCAGAGAAATAAATGGATGGCATGTGCAGAGGCTTGCCTGTGGGAGACTTTAGCAAGCCCAGCAACTGCACAGAAATGTCACAGGTGGTAAACTGGATTTTAATGGGAGCCACGGATAAATAATATTTGCTGGAGCCACAGATAAATAACATTTGCAGGACTCAGCAGTTGGGATACAGCAGTGTTTGCATCAATAAACAGAGAGCACCTACACTCAGGGGCAGGTATGCTGGGTGTAAAGCACAAGCCAGCTCCTGCAAGTGTCCAGATGTCACAGGAGCAGCTGGGAGGGCAGACAGGGAGGTCAGTGGGGCCCATCCCAGGTGCCAGAGCCCCTGCTGACGTCAGTGGAAGTTCAAGGCACTTAACACCTCCCAGGACTGGCCTGTGAGAACAACTTCCAGAAGGAAACAGTCTTGAAAACAGATCATGTGCTGTTAAATGTAGCATAGATGCAAAAAGGGCAGAGCAGTGTGTCTTGCGAAATGTATCTTCTTTAGTGCAGTATCCCCAGGCTGTGAGCTTATTCACTCTTGGCTCTCTCTTCCCACTGTCTTATCTGTTATGGTGTTGGCACAGAGCTGAGTCCAGGGGGACTGCAGAGCTGGAACAAAACAGCAAATGTTCTCCAGGTTTTCTTTTCTTACAGAATTCCCTAACTCCCAACCTACTTAAGGGGGAGCCATGAGCTAAAGTAAAATTATAGTTTTGTCTTCTTCTCAAGCCAGATATCTCCAGAGGGAATTGTGCTCTCAGTGTACTTTTCTTCCAGAACTACTACCACCCTTACCACAGCACCTTGCAATGAAAACAGATTCTTTCTGTTCCCTGATGAAGTTTTCAATTAATAAATGTAGATTAAAGAACAGCCTTTAGTGAGTTCAGTTTCGTTGTTCCTTATACCAGTTGTTCTATGCCCTGGAATTTTATATTTATTCTTTTATAGCCAGTCTGAACATTTATATAATGTTATAAAGTCTGCAGCTGTTAGATGTGATTTGGCAAAGAAAGGATACAGTACATTTGGGGGAAAAAAAGCTTCCAGGTCCCCTTATTTATTTTTAGAAATGTTACATTTCTATTAAAAATTTAGATCAATCAATTAAAAATAACACTACGAGTAGGACTTTTGATCAAACTTTTGAAGTTTTTTCAATAATTTCAAAGAAAAGTTTTAGGTTTTTTCTAGCAGGAAAATTGAGCAAGCATCACTTTCTGTATCAGACAGTAGAAATATTAAATAATTCAGTGACTTTCAGAGATCTGTTCTCTCTCTTGTGTTTCGATGTCATGGACTGCTGCATTCTGAATATCAGGCAAAACAATCCTATCTTCTTAAATCAGCAAAGAGGACTTAAATGCATCAACATATATATATAATCCATCCAAAGGATAAATCCTATATATGAATGATTATATTATATCCCCATATCCTACTGAAAATATATGTATATACAGGATATTAGTGTTAAGAATTGATCCAGACTGAATGTCCAGACCTTGATAATTTGCCATAATATTATATATTTACCTTGTTTGCTAATTCACTTTATATATGAGGGAAATCCCAAAGGATGTTGCCTTCTTTTGACTCTGATGATAATATCCATAATAAAAACCTAACCAAACAAAACCAACATTTTACTTTTCTTCTGAAATATCTCTCATTTGCAGCCTGGAAAGTCAGGTTTTAGTAGAGGTCAAAGGTGCTCAGTATAATACAGGGTTTCTGCCCTGTGGAATGAATGCAGAAATCCCTTTTGAGAAGCAGGAAAAGATCTCTGGCTCCAACACAAAAGGTGAGATGACAGGATATGCCTACACCAGGCTACACCCCTGGTCCTACAAAAACCAAAAAAAAGTCCTAACAACTGCTCTTCATCAGGAGGTTTAATAGGTGACCATGCAATGATCTACCCAACTGGCCATAGCAAGAACACAAGATAGCTTAAGGGTCCTTCAGCCCTGTGGACACATTCTGTGAAGGCAGGAGTCCATGACATCAAATATGAAGGCTGGCAAAGAGGGGGGCATTACTTCAAGAAGCTCCCCAATCTCTATTCTCCTTGCCCTCCTGGAAAAAGGCACAAAAGTGGAGCAAAGAACAGGGCAAGACAGTCATGAACAGTCAGGAAACAAATTGTTTAGCACAGCAGAAAATACAATCTGAGCTCTGGTGTCAAAAATGTTGGCAAGGATTACCATGGATATTGAGTGTTTTTTGACCAATATTACAGGAGTAGCCTAGAGGAGAGAGGGACTATTCCAGCAGAGGTCGAGAGTATTTCATAATTCTTTATTTATTTATGGTGTTGTAGCTGTAGTCTGATCTCATGGGAAGCACAATGGAAGATTATATGGCAGCAAAGATTGTGCTGCATCCCTATCTGCTCATGTCCAGATTTCTTTCACGTATTAGTCTCTTGTAACATTTATTAAAAAAAATAAAAATAATCAAGTGCAAGGAGAAACAAAAAGGGGTCAGCTGGACTCAGCTTGACCTTTTTTTTTCCATAAACTAACACTTGTGTGTTTGGGAGCAATGAACTAAATATGGACTTAGCTCAAATGAAGACAGATTCAAGCTTAATGGGGAGATTTTGTTGTATTACACAATGCTCTGGGATAGACTATTGTTGGTCCTTGCTGTGCAGATGTAGCCATGGCTGATTATCCCCACTCCCAAGCCTCTTTACTCACCCGCAGTGTTTGGTTTCCAAGAGAATGATTCTCTAGTGACTGATTTATTTCTGCAGAAACGCGTATGTAAAACTAACTTGTTTTACAACTGTTCACTGCGCATCCTCTACCCATAGCAACAGGCAAAAATGATTCTACAAAGCATACAGTATTCTACATAAATGGTTTTTGTTGTTTGTTTGTTTGTTTTTTTTTAACATGATGTGAAGATTTTATGTCTTGAAACACTAATTCAGTGGACATGAGAATACAACCCAAAATTAAGGTTAAGGAAGGAAAATTGGCTGTGGGACATCCCCCACTAACACAGAAACTAAACTACAAAAATAAGTTTTACAAATAAATATCCTTGAGTTTCTGTAGTGTCAATAAAATTCTACAATTCTACAAATTTGCTCTTCCTTGTGCTGTAGGCACCAGGAAACTATCTCTAGAGTAATGTAAGGAAAATACTAGCACTGAATATATGCTATGTGCAGTTGGATAGAGGAGGGGAAAGATGTGGATCAGCAAAAACATAGGTAACAGAAAGTATTCTGGAGAAAGATGCAGCTCTGTGTTTCTTTAATAATGAACTGAGTAGTTCCCAAATAAATTACCTGACCACCAAAAGTGTTTTGTGTTTGTAGAATAATAAAATTGAAGCTTCCTAACAGAAAATGACATTGCATATGCACATCAGAAAGAACAGTGTTTTAAATCAGAGCAAGATCTCAATACCAGTACAGAAAGTTCAGAAAAAAAAAAAATTGAAAGTGAGGGAAGTTCTTTTTTTATGCAAAAAAATAAGCAAAAAGCAATATCTGGAATCCAGGAGAAGGCCAGAAACAGGTCTGAGTGTTTCTGATATTTCTTGGTGAAAAGAAGGAAGCAGAAAGGGAGGATGTCAACACCAGAACTTACTATCAACAAATAATGAGGAGAAAGAGGAGAATGATGCTTTCTGATAGCAAAGTTCTAAAGCTTTCAAAAAGCAGGATCTCCTGGAGATCAGTGACTTTATTTGAAAGTCAAGTGGAATGGGGATACATGTTTGCAGAATAATTGAAGGGCAGAAAAGGGGAAGTTGTTTTAGTTTATTATAAGAAGAGCAGATCTGAAAAAATTGAGTTTTCTTTAACAGGAACAATAGCACAATAAGGATCATTACAGAATGGTTTGGGTTGAAAAGGACCTTAAAAATCATCTAGTTCCAAACTCCTCTGCCATATCAGGGACACCTTCCACTAGACCATGGGTCCTATCCAGCCTGGCTTTGAACACTTCTGAAGATGCAACACCCACAACTTCTTTGGGCAACATATTCCAGTACCTCACCACTCTCACAGAAAAGAATTTAATCCTAATGTCTAATCTAAACATACTCTCTTTCAGTTTGAAGGCATTCCCATTTGTCCTGTCACTCTTGGTGCTCATAAGGAGCTCCCCTCCATTTTTCTTGTCAGATCCCTTTAAGAACAGGAAGGACACAATTAGATCATTTTGGATCACTCAACTCTTTTCCAGGTTGAACAATCCCAATTCTCTCAGCCTGTCCTCACAGCAAAGGTGATCCACCCCTCTGAAGACTTTGGTGGCCGCTTTGGCCTTGCTCCAGCAAATCCATGTCCTTCCTGTGCTGGGACACCAGAGCTGGATGGAGTAGCCCAGCTGGGGTCACACAAGAGTGAATCATGATCTACCCAAAAGCTCAAGGAACTGGAAGATGATTTCAGGAAAAGGAACAGGGAAAAAAAGACAAGATGGGGAATTTCTAAATGAGAGAACTTGAAAGGGGAAGAATTCAAGATCAAGGTGAAAAGTTAATATGGCTCCATTAGGAGCCCTTTAAGGATGTGAGACTGAAAAGGAACAGAGAAAGTTGAGAAGAAAATGGAGATCCAGGAAAAGCAACTAAGGATGAGAAGAAAAAGCATGGATGAAACTAAAAAAGCTACCACAAGAATGTATGAAAAATGAGAACAGAATGCAGCTACATGTTAGAAATCAAAGGAGCACAGAGACTCATTCTTTACTAAGAGAAAAATTACACAGAAAAAGTTGTTAGTTCTTTCACTGTTTGCAGTAATTTCTAATAATGTCAGCATTAATCCCACAATGAATCAGATTTTTTTTTTTTTTAAATTGAGGGTTCAGAAGGGGAAGAATATGTTTAGAAAATTAATGTTTCATACCATTAAGTACACTTTGAAAAACTTACCTAGAGCAACCTGAACCAGTTGTGATTATTTTTGAGGATTAATGGATGACTGTAAAATCTCAGAAAAATCAAACTCAGCATACTGTAAAAGCAGGAATTAGAAAACCAGGGAGAGTAATTTTCAGCCATTAATTAAAATAATTTAAAAACATAGAGAAAAATAATTAAAACATTAAAAAGAGAATTCTGTGGGTGTATCAAAAAGAACTCATGTCAAGGCATTTAAATTTTCTTTTTGGACATGAATGCCAGGCTCAGAAAAAGTCCTTGCAAGATGTTCGGACACTGGCACTACTTTTTATAAACAAACTAGGGAAGTAGAATTTAGGCAAAGGATCCATAATATTCTTTACACCTGATTGGAAACCCTATTCTAACCATACCTATCAATAAAGGTATTTATTGCTATTTGAAGATAGGCACTATAAATAGGATATTTATATCCTACATGTATAACATCAGGATAAAAAAGTTGACAAGCACTTGAATTAGAAGCTCTGAAATCAATGTGATCTTGGGAGATGAAATAGTCAAATAGGTCAATATTCTTGAGAGACAATTTGCAATAGTTCATGTGAAATGCAGGCATCTGGGACAGCTGGGGTGAATTGCCCCCCAGAGATCCCTGTGTCTCTGCTCTGCAATGAAGTGAAGCCCTGGGAACTGCATAGACAGAATGCTTATTTTGTGAATGTCTTTTGTAAGGTGAGATAAACTCCAGTGCAGAAGAACTGAAATGCAGATACAGAGTGGAGAATATTTGTGGTTGGGCAACAGTTCAGCAGGAAAAATCTCAGAGGTACTTCAGATCTCAAACTCATGATGAGTCAAACCTGGTGTTTTGCAGAAAAAAAGAAAAATTAATTCTGGGCTATATTAAGATGATTGTTCCATAAAAGTCATTGAGTATTTATTCAGCCCTTCTCAGAATTGACAAGGCCACATCTTGTATCCCATGTCTAGTTTTGGAGGGAAAGCAGAAAGAATCCATAAGGGAGGGCTCCAGAAAACATAACCCATTGATATCCCTCTCACCTTACAGCTGTAGACTTCTTTAGTACAAAAACCTTCTGTCAGCTGCATGATTCACTTAATAAAATATAACTGGATATTAAAGTGTTCTAGTAAAATAATTTATGTAACAGAGAAAAGTGGTGTTTGAACTGTGGAAATCAGTTGTAAAGAGGCAACCTTGGCTTCCCTACACAGGAAAACTTCCTCCAAAGGCTATATTTACCCTGTTTGAAAACTATCTGGCTGGCTCCAGAGCAGATCACTCCAGCTCAGGGAGAAGTCTGTGTATGCAGATGTTGCAGATAGGGATGGGATCAAATTCTTGTTTCGTGTTCTCATAAAAGTGAAAAATGAGGCAGAGGTTGCAGCTCTCTAGACCTGTCAAACTGGCATCTCCTGCCATCATTACACTTACATTACAAAAGCTGTTCAAAATTATTTATTCCAGGGTGTGAATTCTGGGGGTGAAAACAGAATTCCAGGGATACTCAGTGGTGTATCCAAATGTGCTCACAGCAACAATGAGCAGTCTCACAGCTGGTCCCTTAGTGGGGTCAGCCTAAGGCCAGGGATATGATCTGTCCAAAATTCTCCATTCATCCTGCTAGGGAAAAAAAAGGGAACAAGACATCTAAACAAGGTAAGGTTTTTAGTATCCCAAATAGAGTTCAGCATGTGGACTGTTGCCTGTGCTGGAAAAGTTAAAGAGAAAAGCAGCAACTGAGAGGAGGATGCCTGATGCTGATGACATTACATATGTCATCTTGAGGAGCTGACGAAGGAATATTAATCGTCTTGACACATAAAAAAATGTTGAAGAGTTTTAGATGTGAAATACTAGAATTGGGTGGGAATCTGACCAGAAGTTGTTGTACTTAGGGCTTGTTTGGATTTCTTCCAAGGAGCATTTGAAAATTTTGCAATCAAAGTAAAGGACCTTTGCAATATCTGTCTCAACACAGCAATGGTAGTCACTCCCTCTGTGAGGCACAACCACCATTCAAAGCACTGGAATTTTGAATTATTCATTAATTATCCTATAAAAGCTGAAGAGAATACATAGCTCATCAGCTGGTGTAAATCAATACAAATCCAGTGTCTCCCATGTGAAACCCACTAAAAGCACTAGAAGTCACTTAACTGACATTTCTGCAGTACAGATTTGTTTATTTTATAGAGCCAAAATACTGGCTAAATGAAATGTTTGTTCAGGATGTAAAGCCAGAGATTAAATGCTGGGCTGCGGCTTTTAGCTCCCCTTTTTCTCACCAATATTTAAGACACAATAGAGAATGTCTGGGATCACATTGTGGGGCTAATGTTCCTTCATTTGTGCAGGGAGCTGGAGATCTGCACAGGTTCCCTGGCCGTCCTGGGCTCTGACAGGTCTCCTGCACACTGAGAGAAGTGAGCAGCCACAGGGCTCTGGGAGTTCCACCTTCTCCCTTCCCTCTGCTCTCCCAGGAATAAGAGGTACTTTGTCTTCCAGATGAGCTCTTTATACTTCAAAGCACAAGCCTTCAAAATAGACAGAGCTCTTTCCTCTGTTGAAAAGAGAAATAAGTAAACAAGTATCTCTACAAAAAATTCCATTCATATTTTCTCCCAAAATCCTGCTAGCTGAACACCTCCCCAAGGCCTAAACAGTAAAATAGAAATATATGTAAAGGTAAAATAATTAATTTCTGATTCACCGAGGCATTCAGTCCCATGCCAGACTCAAAATGCAAGGTGCTACTGTATTTTTTACAATTTTAAAGACAAATTCCTGCATTTGAAACAGACATTTAACCAAAAATTTGTAGGAAACTTGCAGTGACAGTATTAGGAGACTGCTAGGTACAGAGTGGAGTTTAATCCTCATCTAAATGTAAAACATGTCTCCACCCTAAAACTGAATTTTACTCTCATTTTACGCCATGGGTCATGATTTTAATGCAATCAATATGCAAAGTTAGCAGCCCCTCAGTGGATGTAGATCAATTTCCCACACATCAGTTGCCCTTTTCTGAAGATTTTTCAGTTGGGCTGACCTTCCTACTAGAACATAAACTGTCATATATTTAAATATTCATATTGTACAAGCTTCTATAAACAAATATTTTCCATGTAATACTAGTCAAAGATGTAAGAACATAAGTTCAATATTTTATAAAACAGCTGTTCTTTTAGTGCTATGCTTTATACACTTCAGGCATTTAACAGAACATCCAGTAGTAGCCAAAGAAAAGAAAAGAAAAAATAGTTAATATTCACTTTCTGTTGCCATAGACTTGTACAACATAAATTTTCAGTCTTATGGGAAGCTTTTTCAACAGCATTCTTTTTAGCTAATAGTTAATAGCAATGATTTTTGCAGAGCTCTCAGTAACATTGCATTTCCTAGAGTGCAAATAGATAAATTAAATGGCAAAAAGATGAACTGATGAAAAATTTGTGGCTATGGATGTGGCAATAAGGATAACAAATACAAAGGATGACCTGTTTTTTTCCTTCCTTTTTCATGACATTTTATAGTGACCTGTCTTTCTCCCTGGGACCTAGGACCTGCTGTTGCTTCGCACATTTTTGAGTAAATTTTTCTGCTTCATCACAGAAATATGCAAGCATCATTTTAGAAGCCTCTGACTCCTGCAGCAAGAGGTTATAGAATTGAATATTACCTGACTAGAAAATGAGCGAAGGGTCTGTGGCAGACCCTGAGCCCTGATTGTTACCAGAAGGAGGGAAGTGTGGCTCTGTGGAAATGCTCAGGATCACACAGACAAAAATACGCCTTGAAATTACTCACCCTGTTGCATCTTGGTTGGCTTTTTTATATGCTGTTCTTTTCTTCCATTTTCTCACTTAGAATATCAGCCTAAAGCAAATCAAGCATCAACATGAGCATATGCAAATTTAGATGAACTACTGAATATCAGCTGAAACGAAAATTTTCTTTGATTATGATTATTCTAATTTCATGCCATGGAGAGTGACAATAAATTCACAATCAATCATGAAAGATTCATGGGCTTTCATTACTTTCTTCAGTATTGTTAACTCAAACCATATCTTCCAGAAACGTGGCCAAGGTTCATTTCTTACACCATGGGAGCTGAAGCATTTGTCTTGGCCCTTGGTCACTAACTTGTGTCCCTAAGGCCTGAAGTCACTGGACCTGGAATGATCGAATCTTTACAGAGACTGTCCCCTTGTCATGAATAGTTTAAGGAGAGTTTGATCTCCTTCATCTGTCTGTAACTTGACACAAACCATCAGCTGGGGAAAGCAGACCTCTTGCCACTTCAGGACGTGCCCAGCCACACGTCACACGGACTCTGTGTGGGCAAAGAAGCCATCTGCTGAAAGACCCAGCTGTGGAAATTTGTGATTAGTAAATTGACTATGCAAAGGAATACGAAGTTCAAAAGTTTTAGAGAAACTGGTAAAAATTTCCCCCACCCACCCTATCTTGTTCATTTCTGAAAATCCATGAGAACTGTCTGACTGGAATGCTTTGGTTTGAAGCCTGATTGAATCTTGGACAAGATGCTGCAGAAAAAGCGTTTTGTTCCAGCAACCTACCAATCATACTAACAGTTGTTCATTTCAGATTTATCACTCCTCTTTAGAAGTGAAAAACTCTATCATTGTGCTTCCAACCCCAAGAAAATCTGCCAAAGGTAAAAGATATAGTAAAGATAATTAAAATTGAAGGAAATGAATTTTGGTTTTAATGAATTTTGAACATGCATATATATGTTTGTTTCCATACAGTTCTTTCCATTTTATTGACATCAACCTTTGCATGAGAACAAATAACAATCTCATATTTTAATCGTTCTTCTTCCTTATTAGATCAGTTATAAGAGTCACAATTCCTAACAGATTCATAAATAAAATAGCCGTTTATAACCTTTAGTTCTGATAACTTGCCAGATAAGACTGCTAGAAAGGATACCAATTGTCTACAAGCACTACATTTCATATGTTTTCAACTATCCTGCCTCTCTAAAATCCATATATTAATGATGGCATTCTCCAATTTGTTTTAGATGGAAGAAAAAAAGTTGATGATCATTTTCAATTGCAGGTTCAAATATAATCTTTACAAGCTTTTTAAAATTGAAAAGCTAATAAAATTGATTATATCCTTGCTTATTCCAGAGTCTAAATTAAAGGAGTTTAGTTATAAAGTTTAAAACTTAGAACAAGATGATCACATTTCATAAAACATGAATTGGTACAACCCCTTAAATGTTAGACTATAAAAATTTCCCTTCAGCTGTAAAGAAACCTTCATCTCAGTTAAAACTGGTCAAAATTTCTATTTCTTTCTGCATGTAGAGATGGACTTTCCAACTGAGATTTTGTTTCTTTATGAGAAAAAGTACACTGGTTAGGCAATGAACTGGAGCTGGGTGTTTGGGACATTATCAAAGTACCATGAGACGTTAGCTACTTTCCAGGCATGACTCATTTAAAGGTAGACAAAAGTGTAAAAGCAATGATTTCAAAATCAGACTCTGAAACTCAGCCTTAATTTGGCCACACAGAGAAGTGGCCTGCTATTGCAAACAGGCACTGCAGCTCCCTCTTATTTTCATAAACAGCAACTGCTGATTTTTTTTCAAAGTAAAACTCATGAAAAGTCCACTTTCAGAAGACGCAACTGTTAAACAGGACAAATGAAATCATTCCAGCTTCCTGATTCTCTCAGGAAAATATCTGTTTTGCCACAACCCTCCCCCCCCAAATGGAGAAGCAATACAGACTCTATAAAACCTTGCTATTAGCTTATTAGTATTGCTTTCCTTGGAAGGCCTTTTGACAATATAGTGATGGTTACATCACCTTAACCAAGATGTAACCAAGCAGATCTTTATGTGACCTGAAGTGACCAATTCCCAAGATAATAGCCTCTCAGAGCTACAATTTGGGTTATTTTACTTCGTTTACAGAGGTAGCATTTCAGTAAGATTTTCCTAAGGGAAAAGAGTTATTTTAGCACGCAAAGTGTTTTGGGCTAGGCTCATAATTACCTCATCCAACACAGATACAAAAGCAGTTATGATGAGAAGTTTCATAGTGCTCCTTGTAAATAACTGCATCTTTTTTTCTTTTTGTTTTTTTTTTTGCTTTTTTTTATACTCTGGTATTTTACTCAAGTACCCCAAAACTCTGAGAATTCCCCTTTCTTGCACATGGGTTCATTTCACGATATCATTTTTAGAGGGCATCAAGGTCAGTTTGGGCAATTGTGTGAACTTGTAGATCTCCTTGGTAACAAGAAGCCTCTCTAACACATGAAATCACGTTGGCTCTCAAACTCCTCAAATGAAAAGAAAAGAGAGCAGGAGGATTTAAGCATCACCTGCAACTGAGTATTGAGCAAATCAGTCTATTTCTCTCTACTATGTTTCTACCTACAGCCTGAAGTATTGTAATACACAGCTCTGAGCTCAAGAATGAAGTTATTTTCTCTCCCCAACAAGCGACAAAATCATCCTGAGATTCACAATATCAAATAGAGGGAGATGGAACCAATTCTAAGCACATGCATACAAAGGGCCCAACCCAGGCACTGCTAACAGTGAAAAATTTAGTTTGCTCCTACTTCAAGCTCCTCCTTTTTGCACGACTACCAGTGAGTAGTCCCATTGTCCCAGGCTCAGTTATCTAGAAAGAGGCAATGAAAATCAGACTTCAAGGTTTTATTAGTAAATCATCTGACTGCTGGACCTTTCCTCTAAAAAAATGGTACTTAAAAGAAATTCCCCTATGTTTTCTAATCACTTGCAGCAACAAAAAATTGAAGATCATTATAAACATCAGGCTTGGCAGCATACTAAAATCTCTTTCCCCTCTAATATAGCTCATGCTGGAGGCCTGATCCAATGGCTTCTATTTTGGGTGGTGAAAGAAGGCAGTCACTGGGGTGCTATTAAAACCAGAATTTCTTCAAGATATTTGCATCACTTAAATAGATCATAAACAAAAGCAGAAGCAGTATTTACTGTGCTATTAAGGTAAACAAAAATAGCAGCTCACAGGTAATTATGAAACAGATTGAGTCTGGCAGGTGAGTTCCAGCAGTCTGGTTTTGATTTCCAAACGAGGGATTAGAGCCAAGCTATAGACCTGCCATAATAAATTAACTATATTCCCATACTTACATGGCTTGTTTCTTTTCACTTCTACTTTCATTTTACATTAGCAGCATTTGGCACTCTGATGTAGAAACAGGACTTCTCTTCTCTTAATCACCTCTGAGCCTGCAGTTGGTTTTATGGTGGAACAACATCCACTGCACAGCAAACAGTTTGGGATCATCCTGCTAGTCCCTACCTGTGCATCACTGTGCCCAGGAGCTGGCATCCACACTTAGCTCATGAGAAACAGAATCACTTAAATTTTTTAGAGGAAATGGCTCATCAGTGAAATAAAGAGTCCCATGAGCAGAAACTACAGGGGAACAAAATAATTTAAAAATGCTGTAGAAATACAATGATAGGACCAAAGACTGACACCACTCATGTGAATTGAACATGAAGGGTCAAAGAAGAAGGGCTGGTGTAAGTTTGTGGAACACATTTTAAAAACGAATCCGTTTGATTTTATTGATTTTCTACTGCAGTCTTGAATATAAGCTGGCAGGTCTTTTCAAGGCATATTCTCAGCAGTGACCCTGGCACTAAAGAAGTCTGGGTCTGCTGCAATCCACATCTGGTATACCTGCATGGCCCAGCACCCCTTCAAACAACCTTCCCTCTGGTGTGCCCACCCTACGGACTGCCTGGGCTCCTTTCTGCATCTGCCCCTGGTGCCCTTGTGCCACTGCTTAGCTTCAAACACAGGCAGGTGTTTGGTGTGAGTACACCATGATCACAGCCCAGCAAATATGCTTCAAAGTGCCAGAGGGGCTTCCCAAAATGGGACTTACAGACTTAGAATACTGCTGTGCCCTTGAAAGTTCCACTCCCTGGCCCTTGGGCAGGCTTTATTTGCCTATGCATTAGCTCTGAGTGCAGCAGGTGGGAAGACAGTCTAACCCTGAGGTTCAGGATGAAAATCCTCAGTCTTATGCAAAACAGTAGCACTGAGAACAAATGCAAGCTCTTGGATAGAGAGTACCCCGTGCCAAAAGTGGGAACA
The DNA here is from genome assembly GCA_013397295.1 of Polioptila caerulea. Taxonomy (NCBI): domain Eukaryota; kingdom Metazoa; phylum Chordata; class Aves; order Passeriformes; family Certhiidae; genus Polioptila; species Polioptila caerulea. Next base: position 234,951 of record VYXF01000647.1, on the reverse strand, counting down.
AAGGAAAGGAGTTCCAGTAAAATGCTTTCAACAAGATGGCACTGTGCTGAAACTCCTCCTTAATGTACATCTCCTTTGATTCCTTGTGCCTAGACCAAAATCCATTAATAAGAGCCAGGAGGCTAGAAAGTGACAAATGACAGAAGTGAACTATTACTGCCAATTTTCAGTAGTAGAACAATTAAAAAAAAAAGAAGAAATAGTGATTTTTTTTGACAAATTTAAGTTTTACCACAGAGTCACATTTTAATGGATAAACTAGGCTTTTATGAAGACACCGCCAAACATTTTGTTGCATTTCTACTTTCAGTGCTGTTCTTTGTAACACTCAAGTGTCAGAATTCAAAATGGGCTTTTAAAGTATGTTTCTCATATAAGTTCTTGTCTCGTCAGCAACAACTGACTGTGCCCCATGCAAAGTTCTTGGTTTTGGAAAAAGGGCAGAATTTAGAGAAGAAAAATGTCATACCTTCAGACTTTTCTAACATACAGACCTTACAGCAAGATCAAATGACAGACTCCTATAGAATATTTTCTAAAATACCCACCAAGACCACTTTCAGACTCCTTATTCACAAAAGATCCCAATCCCACTTTTTTGGTGACCCCTGCACTCGCGAAGTTCCTGGCTGACTGTGGGAGCTCTGAGCAGCGTGCCAGGCTGCCCATCATGCTTGGCAACACCATCCTACTTTCCACAGCCTCCCACCTTGCTGTTTGTATCCATCTACCCTCTCTTGTGCAACACCTAGGCTGCAAACACTCTGAGACACGCAGCATTTCTTCTGCTGAGTGTTTCTACTGCCTCGAGCACTCTGGGCTGCCAGTCCACAATTACACCTCCTAGGTGACAAGATACAAATACACACTATGGTCAGAGCTGTATTTTAATCAAAAATACATGTCATGCTCCAACTGGTTATGAAAGATGAGAGATAGAACTTATTAAATCAATGCCAAAAATATGTTCTTTACTAACTAAAACTAGAGTGATGACCTTATTTTCTTAAACCATTTGTCATTTTTTTCCATTTAATAGGACAAGCTATGATGAAACAAATATTTAAAAAATAACAACATGAATTAAATTACTCTGCCTGACATAAAATGGTACAGGTTGCTTATCAACTTCATTAGCTTTGTGGAGTAAGATGAAACTAAAGGAATTTCATCTTTGTGCCTGAGAATATTTATGTTTGAGGAATATATGAATAATGTTCAATTTCCTTGTAAAATCCAAAATACTGTGTTAATACATTATTGCTACTTAGCAGTTAAAAGAGTGGTAAATAAAAATAAGCAATATAACACCAAAATTGTTCCCCATGAGAGGAAAGAGAAATCTTTCCAGAATGGAGCTCTGTGCTAGCACTATCTGTGAATCTCAGCAGTGACAACTACAAGTGTTGGAAATCCACAGTGCTTCATCAAAGAAAGTTTCTTCCTCCCTGGAATTAATAGAGAAAAGTTCAGATTTTTCACTGCAGTGTGGATGACTGAGAGAGCTTTTGCTTCCCGGTGCTAGAAATGAAAGTGTAATAGGGAACATTATCATCTCTGCCTTGAAAAAAAATTAGTTTTTCTGCAACACATCTTACTAGTGTCACAAAATGTCCCAGGAAAGATGGCTTGGATGCCCAGCAAGGTACCAGAAATAACCAGAACAAAAATATCTAAAACTGTTGTACAGGATAAGGTGGTAGAACCTTATCTGCAAGTGTTTAATCTCCAAATGTTTGACACTAAGACACTGTACCATGTGATAAATACCTTACCTCTGCTAAATGTGCGTTTTTTGCATCTCCCTCTGAAGCACCTGGTGCTAATCTGACTAAGCGTGGTGAGCTAAGAGCCTGCAAGAGAGGCACTATGCCCCCATTTAGAAGCCAGAGCTGTGGAAACCCCATCCCCCAAAAATGTGAACTAAGCACAGCAGTCATCTGTTCATGCTCGCACCACTGAGCACGAGCTCACTGTGGATGCCCAGCTTGGAGGTGTGAGCTCCCACCCACCCATCTCCTTGCTCAGGTGCAGGTGTGCACCTCTGCTGACACCTCTGAGGATGTAGAAGCAGAGGTTGTTACACCCTGAAAAGCTGCCTGTCTTAGAGTTGTTATTTTTTTTTTTTTAACACAAAATATGAGGGTGTGGTCACATATTTTATCCATGTAGTGGTTCAGGTTTTGAACCCAGAGGTATTGCCTGTGGTTACACTATGGTTACTCTATGTGATGATGACTCTGCCCTTGAAACATAGCTAAGTGTCTACAGCAGCATATCAGCATCCTCTCCTCCTTCCTGTGGAAATTCCTATCTGCATATCAGCAAGGCACACCAGCTGTCCTAGGATCATGAAGATCTTTCTTAAGACTGTTGTAACAATTTTTCAAGGCAGATATTCCAAGTGGGGCAAGCACTCAAGCAAGCAAAAAACAATCTATAGTGCCACAAAATGTCAGGAAACAGGTTCTCCATTAACATAGGTGCCTTAAAGTAAGGATACGTAAATAAGGATTTCAAAAGGACATTCGTTATGAAAAGTCCAAACAAATCCAGTGCTAGCAAAACTGGAGAGCAGGATCATCTATAAATGAATAAGGAGATTACATTTTTTTTAACTAACTGGAAATAGATTTGTGCTCCTTCACAGTCACTCAGACAGAGTCTCCTTCTTTTCTGTCTGAGAGGAAATGGAATTTTATCTCCTGGGATAAGCATCTTTAACATCTTTCTTCTGATGAACAATGGCAGGCAGCTCCCTAACTTACAGTCACAGACTCTGCCTGCCCTGTGGTACAACCCTTTGAGAGAGCAAATCTTATTACAAATATGTTGTGCTAAATCTACGCCTAAAACCCCCCAGACTTACCCTTGGTAATGAGGCCTAAAATAATGATGAAAAAATTTAAATTACCTGTAAGTCTATGCTTGGAATCAAGTTTGTTTCTCCCTGACAACCTTTTTATTTTCATCTGTAGCAATTAGAAATATAGCTTCCAACTTGTAACCTTTCAGTCATGTTCAATGTAGTTTCTCTGCTAAATATTCCTCAACAAACAGGTTATTATCAAAATTGATCCTTTCTATCTAACAAATCCAAGACCAAATTCCTGATTCTTGCTTTAGAACAATTTTCCTGGTGAGGAAACAAAACTGAGTTACAAGTGAGGGAAACTTAACAAACTTCACTCATCTGCTGAGCAAATGCAATGTATTTCATGGGTGCTGCTAGCACAGCTCAGTCAGAGGAGGTGGGTGCCACCTCAGCACTGGTGATGGAGTTGGAGTTTAAGCCAGCATGTTCTTCCCTGCAGTGAGTCTTGATGGACTAATAGGGCATGCACAGTTTGGCAAAATTATTCAACACTTAAATTTATTATTTTCTGTATCCATATAATGTGATGAGAAAGACTCAGTGCCATGCTCAATATTCCAATTTTATTTTACATTGAGATGAACTTGGGCAACTTATTTGGCTGTGGAGTAATGATCATAAGAAAAAGGTTTGTCCTTGAACTGATAACCATTGCTCAGGAACACAGAAACTCATCAAGACTCCTCATCACACTCTGCTGCAAGAAGTCCTTATTAACATCACACCCCTGGGTCACACATAGAACTTATATAAACCCCTAAAGACATCAGCCTTGTAAACATCACCACAAGAATTGACTTACACACATGATAAATGCTAAACCACAGAGTTCAGGATAACATCAGTATTGACTGTTAGCAACATAAAAAGTCTCTAAAATTGATATACTATAGGCACACAACTATAGCAGTCTGACTCTTTGGAACAAACGAAAACATGTCTTGCAATATAAATTTAAGATCTATGTCTATGAATGAGGAACTAATCATTCAGGTTTGGGACCAATTACTGGATAATTGTGGAACAATGGCTAAATATTCAATAATCCATGTGATTTTCAGAGGGAAAACTTACTTGTTATATTTGATACTAAAAATATCAAATTCTGTCTCACATTCTGTCCCATAACACAGTGGCAATAAAGACTGATGTTATGCTCTAGGAATCAGGCATCAGTGTAGGCATTTTTCCTCCCCAATGTGTTATTACAATAGGCAAAGAAAGTGTTCACATCTCTTCTGTGGCAGCCACACTGCACAGATCATCCCTTTGCAGATCAAGCAATTGTCTGTCTTATGGTATTTCTAGTTATAACAATATCTAAAACTATGCTCTCCAGTCCTCAGCACAGGCAATGATCTGTTGGGAGCAGTTCTCTGAAGCTGTGAGTACATCTGGCCAGGCTCCTATAGACTGTGAACATATCTGCACTGGTAGCAGCCACATCTCTCTGTAAATAAGTGCTGCAGGAAGTAGGGCAGGCAAACGAGACCATTTCTGACAAATCACCCTGAAAGCCCAGTGCTTACTGTCTAGTGTCTTATTCACCTCATGTCATTTATCAGGAAATGCAAGTAGGAGAAGGCCAGTGCAGAATAAAAGAGATGGTTTGATTATATTCACTGAGCTGTTAACAAAGATGAGATTGCAAGTTTTATACTTTCTAAATCACAACTAGTGAGGGAGAGAAAATTAAACCTGGAGTCAGCATCACAAGACAGAGGGGGAGTTTGCTGTGTTTGTTTCCTTCCTGGCTGCAACTGCATCTAGGGAACCTTTATTTTAAATATTAGATTTGTAGGAAAGAAACAGCTTTCAGGCTTCAATGGATCTACTCTAAGTGTCATTTTTTGTGGAGGTGCCAGACTTGGTTCACCTACCATTTGGCCAAAAATAAAAACATATCAATGCTTGAAATCAAAGTTCTGGCTTCAGCTTGGAAAGTTTCCTCAGCAGGACAGTGTGACTGTGGGCTTATTTTACATTTCCCAAAGATGCATGATCCCTCAAGCAAATGCTGCTGAATTTATATTCTCTCGATGAGCCTTCAGGATCTCAATGCAATGGCTGAGTTGTTCTTCTTGAAATGAGACAGAAAAGATCAAACAGCACTCACTAATCACATATGATTACCCAAATGATGCCTTGACTGACATTCTGCTCAGTGCCTCAGACTGGGGCTGGAGAGGAAGGAGCAGCTGGACAGCTGGACACAAGCCTGGGAGAAGTGGAGTTACACAAGGCAGAACTGACTGAGAAGAAGGGTGTTGCACTGGGATCCTTTTTCTCCTCCATGTCAATGGCCCATTTTGTCCATGGACATTGATTTGGAGCTTGAGAGAGGAAGGTGGGCAGGGTTGTGATGGGGCATTTGCAGTACCAGTCAGCAAAACAAGCCAGTCAGGAGTGAGGTATTAAAGTAAAACACAAGGTTAAAAGAATGGCAATGTTTGGTGGTTTCTTGTATCACTGCACACAAAAACATGACACAAAACATCACACCATTGCCTACACATTTGGCAGAACAAATCTCTGTTGCCCTTCAGCGTCTACTTTAAGTAAAGCCCTCAAGTTATCATGAGGAGCCAACAAAATCAAGCAGAAGTTGAAGCCTGGGTTTTTCCAGTTCCAGAACAATTATCAGAGCAGAGCTGGCTAAAATGTAGAGTAACAAGATAACTGTCTAGAACATCAAGTCACAGGGACTAAAAAAGGGGGGAGGGGAAGGGCATTGAGTTAAATTTGTGGCATAAAGCATAAATCAGTTAGTGCTGAGACCACAACCATTCAGGGCACTCTTTGGGGTTAGGCTGAGTCTGGCTCCATGGACCAAAGTTCCCTATACATGGTCTGAAGCTGTGTGAAAGACCCGTGGCAGCTTTGGATCCCTACATTTCCTTAGGGAAACCCTCTAATACCAGCTTGGAACAGAAGTTCCAGTTGACTCTATCCTAAAAGCAAACTTAGTGCACACAAATCCTACTCTGTGGATGGAAAGAGCATGCAGCAAATTAGACAGTCCAGGCCATCACTTCCACAGAACCGTCTTGCTTCCAAATAATGGTAAAGCAGATACAACTACTAAAAGATTAGAAACTTAGTACCCTCCACAGTGTCCTCACATGTTCCTATAACAATAATCCTAAAGGACCAAAAACTAGAAGGCAAGTAAAATAAGGGTTAAATAAAATAAGGGTTATAAATATAATAAGGTTTATAATATTCTCAGCTCCTGACCACAGAAAACATGAAAAGCTACCTTGTGGATCACTGGAAATGCTCTATGAATAGCTAAGATATGGTGATTAATTAACTCATTTTTCAAGTGTTCATTTTTCATTTCATCTCAAAAATATCTAAATCACACTATATTTTTAATCCATCACCTTTTCACCATCACCCCTGACACAACCCTCCTCTCTTGACCTTACCTTTTCAACTTCCTGCTAAGATGTGTGTTTAATGAAACAAAAATCTGCCTGATTTTCAAGCTCAGATCCAGCTCTTTCCCTGTCACAGTTATCAGCTAGTTTCCTTAAAACTTCATCACATAATCAAAGGACACTCTGGGGACAAGTGTCCTAACCCTGTACTGCCTGACAGATGGAAGATTCCTTTCTTAAAAGTCCAAAGCTCAAGGTTGACATGAGTCCTTCAGGGAACAATGCTCATTTTTTCCAAGACAGTACCAGCTCCAGGTCAACTATGGCACTAGCTATAAAAAGCCAAAGACTTTTCCTGTTGCTCTGTCAATGGTCTTTAATGCTAACCTGGAGGTTAGCAATTATTACAATTGAGCAAATCCTCAACAAAAGTGAATACATACATGCTATTTCATGAGCTGAACATTTGACCTCCTTTGTTGTTGGCCAGTTTACACTGCACAGAAATATCCAAGTTATTTGTGTTTAAGCAGTTACTCCTCCTAGTTCCTTCAACGCTCTAAATAAAAGTTAAAGAATAAACTGGTAACCCTCACTGGTGCAGCTACTTACCTCTAAAATTCAATAATTAATCCCAAGTGGATGACAAATACTATCCAATTTATTCTCTGCTTGGCTGCAGCTTGAAGGAGCATGGATTCTGAATTAGTGAACTCTTTGGGTTCAATCTGGAAAGCATATGTTTCCCTTCCATCATTCAATCCATCAGAATGCAAAAAAAGACCTGGGAAAGGCACATGGCACATTTTGATATTGTTCATTAACATTAATGTCCTTGTTATAGAGATATGTTTTATTTGCAGGTAACAACAGCCTTATGGGCATCTGGGAACACTTTGATTACCAAAAAGAAAGAAATGTGGGTCATAACATAATGATCAACATCCCCTTTTAATCAAATGAAGCCGTCATAATGTGTCAGTCCTCTGGGGAAACAAGGACCTTTCACCTTGCTGGGGCCTGCTGAGGCAGGCAGTAGCTGTAAGGAACCTTCACAAGTGGTCTTTTACATTGGAGAGAGAAAATATGGAATCTATCCATCAACACACTCACTTCAGACACAGAATGCATAAAAGAAACTAATTCTGATCAATGGGGTAGTGATGTTGCCTTGAAGTTAACCCATGCATTATGGAGTTCCCATTTAGGGCTCTCCTGACACCACCACAGCTATCCCTGGCACCTGTACTGGGTGGCCATTGCTTTAATGCTGAGGAGCCTTTGGGGATAAAACTCCCATAAAAATATGGAATTCTGACTCCCTAACACTGCTGCTCCCAGCCTGCCAAACCACTCACTGTGCCTCTGTCATCCCAAAGAGCTCCTGTTGCCACCAGACTCCATCAGACACTGTAGGTGCCTCACAGAGGTAGGCAAACCTAGGGCAGACAGCCCACCCTGAGGGAAACTAGAGCACCTGTATGATGTTTTCAAGTGGACAATCCTCCAGTTTCGTGACAAAAATTTGGAAGATTTTCCTTGAAATACAATCTGTGTATTTTTACCAATGAACACTTCCTGCTGTCTGGTATTTTATTGAAAAGTATGAACCAAATACTCCAGGTACAAACCACCCCATACTGAACATGAGATAAGAAAGCCTTACTGAAACCACAGAAGTTCCAAATGCTTGCTGACATTGCCCTGAATACCTTACAGCCATCTGCACAAATTTATGTATAAAGACACATCCTTGATGTCTCAGTGCACACTAAGAAAGGAACAACTGTCCTACAGGTTCCCCAAAACCTGGCAGAGCAAACATATCCATTTTGGCTTTCAGAGCTATCAGAAGAAAAGGTTAATTAAACATTGTGCTCTGTATTTCATTGTGAGATTTTAGGCAACTGTATTCTGGCTTTTTTCACTGCCACTCAGAGCCCCTTCAGTGAACTATAATATTTAATCTTTAGTTTTGCTCCAACTGAAATGACTCCCCAGATTGGTGTGCGAGCCTAATGTATATCTCAGATTGCTCTCTGGGTAGTCCTTCATCTCTCAAAGAAAGCAGCTGTATGGTGAGAGCTTTCCTATTAACCTACCATGAGAGGCAGGTACAGGCTTTTAAATCCCACATTTCTGAGTAGCTAGGTGCCCCTACTTCTGCTCCATCAGAGCACGTCCTGATTTGTGATGTGCCATGGCCACCACTTCTGTGAGGTGAAGCTGGGCTGTCACTGCTGTTAGATACAAGAGAGATCTAAGCACACACATATTAAATGTGTTGCTCACTGAGCAATTTAAGTCAAACCCTGCTGCCAAAGGCTTTGCTTTGCTGAGGCTGCTCACATCCAGTCCCAGATGCCCCAAACTCCCTATAGTTGTGTGGCAAATGGGGCTGGCAATGTTTGTGGCAGCAGAAGGGGGGGTGCTGGCTGTAGGGAGGACTCCAGCTCTCAGTAGCTGTGACCCCTCTCAACCACTGCTACAAGAGCAGCCTTGGGGGCTTCCTCAGCATCCCTGAAGGTGCCTGGGAGGAGCTGGCAGTCCTGCTCATTGTCTCAAGGAGACAGAGTTACCTTATTAGTCCCAAGGCCTTCCAGGTGTTACATTGACTGAGTATTAATTAGTATTTAATTAGTGAAAATGAAAATAGCTTCCAACATTGCAATTGATGATAAATCTGCCCCAGCCTACAGTGAGATGTAGCAGAGAGCTCGACGCAGAGACTTTCTCTGCTTCCCAATAGCTCACTTTTGAATAAACTAGGGGATAGGCAGCACTTTTCCAGGTCCCTTCCCAAGCTATTGTCTTTCCAAACCAAGGATGACACTCACCATCCTGTCAGCACTATGTGAGCTCACAGTGTGTTCAGGTAAAGGCTCCTTGCATGCCAAAAACAGCAGAGTATGGGACTTTAACATTTGGAGGATGGGATGAAGTATCAGGTGCTGAATTTGATGCCTTTGGATTTGACATCATTTCTCAATAGTGGTGGTTTCTAGCAGAGCCCTAAAACCAGCTGGTTTGGAAAGAACATAAGCAAGCCTGCCCTAACACCCAAGGCTCTAAAGCCCTTTGGTAGCCCTGTCCTCAAGACTATTAGTGCTCTTTACCATAACAAGACTCCTGAGTCAGCATATTGCATTTATTTATATGTCCATTCCAAACTGAAGATGTTTTTGAGCTTTATTCTGTGCCTTGTTTGTGTTTTAGTTAGATGGTCGGGGAATCAATGGAAGAAATATTCTTCATCTGCAACACACAGCAGAGATGGGAGCCTGACTGAGAAAGGACAAGAAGCAGTTAACAAAGCTCATATGGTCTTTAAAATCTCCCAATTACCCTTCAAAACTATACTTTCACAACATAGTTACAGTTTGCCCACCACACATTTTCAGTGCAAAAAAATACCTCAGGAAAAACTGAACAGTCTATTAGTAGCTGCTCTGAAGAGAGAGGAAAAATAATTCTGACTGAGATAATCAATAAACATTAAATCACTGCAGATAACTGCAAAATTATGTTGGGTTTTTTTTTTTGTTTGTTTGTTTTTTAATTTAAAGTCACTCCTATTTTCTTGGGAATTAGTTCTGCAAATGTTGCTTGTGGAGAAATAAGCTTCCCCATGAGCATCACTGAGGATGATGGACGGGACTAGGAAAGAATGCACAATCATGTTTTCTTCCTCCCTGAGAGAGGGCATTAATCATATCTTCTTCCATAATCCTCCTTCCAAGGCCCCAGAAGGAAAGGGAAGAACCTGTCATAGATCTAAAATTGGACTTTTCTGGTCTTCAGTGTGGTTGTTTCCATGGAGCCTGCAAGAAATCTGAATGCATCCCTTAACCATTCCTGAGGACAGCAGAGGAAACTGAGGCTGTATTCCTGAACTGGGCTTATGCACAGACCTGGTTCCTGTGCCCTTCTCTTTCCAGAGCTTTTCCCACACATTTTGGTTACTGCCACATCCGTAGTTCAGAAAGACAAGAGCATTTTAAAGTATTTCGCAACTGCTTTTGGCATCTTCCAATTAAGGCCCCTGGGAGCACTCCTTTTGGGCAAAGGCAGAGGTGGATGCAGCAGGCAAGGCAAGGTCCTGTCAGAAAGGCCATACATCTGCAGGACATGTGCCCAAAAGGGGATGGTTTCTGGTTTAGATGACACTCTAAAGCAGGTTAGCATGTCCTCAGTGCTCCCAGCTGGAGCATTTGGACAAAGGATCAGCTCCAGTCCCTGGATGAAGTAGCACAGCCAGAGTAGTTTTCAAGACTAGAATGAAGCAAAAGAAAGAGCGCAAGAGAGGTTTTGATCAGTAAAATATTTGAATATTTTTAAGGTCTCTATTAACAACTGTAGTCTCCCTGCTGCAGCAATTGAGTGGAGGAAATAATAATTGAGATTGAAAGGCATTCACCATTCGACCTCTCACAACCCTGACATTCTTCAGTAGAATATGATTGGAACTGGGCACATCTGCTCTCAATAACAAATATAAAAAATGTCTTGCAGCTTTAAGGCCTGAAAACATATAGTTGGGCTAACATAAAGGCATAAATATGTATATCTGCAGATTCAATATAACTTTAAGGTTACAGTAATAATTCTGTGATCATGCGCACATCGTGTTTTGGAGGCCCTAATCTCTTGGAAATGCCTGGGAAATGCATGGAGGTAGAAAGTCAATTTCCACTGCAGTTGGGCATAGCCAGCCTCAGGTGACACAGAGGGGCAGTAGCAAAGGTCATGCACAGTTGATGTTCCAGTCGCCACCAAAGACAGAAGTGCAGACCAGAAGCTGAGCCCTCACCCCTTCAGCCCCAGGGCTGGGTTGGCATTGTGCAGAGACAGCACTGCCAGAACAAGTCAATTTGCTGTGGGAAGCATGCATTGATACCAGGCAGAGCTGAAAACACATCCAGTGCTGGCTTGGTGTGGGTTCTTCTGCACCTTGCAATGCAGTGAGCCCCATGGCTCTGATGTGTGACAGAGGAAGCCAGTCCTGCTGGGGACAAGACTGTAACACTCCGAAACAGGGAGCGTGTCCAGCCTCTCCAGATGCAGCTGCTCTACGAAAGGCTGTGCTATGAATCAAATGATGTTGCTGATTCATCCCATTCCCACTAGCACATGTGAGTCATCTGTCCACCCTGGACTGTTCACTGATGAAAAGTTTATTTTTAACAAGTACTGGTTAAAAATAAATGTAAACGTCATACAAATAAGTAAAGCACTCAGCCCCAAATTGGTATGAATGTGAAAAATTAGCTAACTTGAATGCAATAGGAAACCTGAGAACGAGTCCTTCTCTTACACTGGCATAAATCAGGAATAACCCCACTGAGATCAGTTACTGTTTCTATAAGGAAGCATTTTTAAGGCTCTGATTGAGACCATGCTCCATTAACCTAGTAGGACGATCTCTTCAGAGGTTTTATTGTTATCCAGAGTTCACAGAAAGCACTCTGACAGTAAGGGTTTAAATGCAGAGGTCATACCACCCTTGTGCTGTAAAAGTTAGCAATCTAATCCAAGCTTCTTGTTCAACCTCCCTCTAAAATAAGATGAGATAAATGATCATGTTCCAACTCATCTTACTATAGAACTCAACAACTGGGGAAAAATGCCCTTTGGACCTGCAGATAGCTCTGCATTGACTACAGACAAAATCTGAATAACTGATTTAGGCTAGGCACCAGAATTTTGGCAAGATGAGCAACATTTTAAGTGATAACAGCAGACAGAAGAACTGAATCCTGCTCCTCTCAGCTCTAATGAGATGTGTCCAATGGCTGAAGTGACTGAGGATTTAAAAACCTTGTCTAAAATAGGTTGCTAATAGAGCATATGGGTAAAAGTCTGTAGTGTAAGATGTGAAGCAGGACAAACCACCAATCTTGCCAGGCCATCAGCTCTGGAAATAGCACATCAAGGGCCCTTATACTGAACTGCTTTGTGGCTTACAACTTTTAGGAAAGCTGCACAATATCAGCCACTGGATTTAGCCTGCTTCAACAAAAAAACACGTTTGCACCACATGGAACCTGACAATTGCCCTCCCTGGATTTTGTCATGGACACTGAGGTCCTTTTACATCTGAACAAACAGATGAGCAGAACAGTGCAGGCACATGTGGTCTCCTACCCCAAGGGCTGACATCCCAAGAAGATGTTCAGTGTAAGAAGCACTGGAAGGGTGAGAGACAACTGAACAAGTCTGTTTAAAAATAAAATAAATAATTGGCACATACATACATTTGGATCACAGAAACAAGGCAGAAGCTCCAATAATTTCCCTTGCACATTTGTAACAAGCAGATGGCATGTGGTAATTTTAAGGTGGGACTTTGAAGTGACTTGCCCTTTCAAAACACGAGACTGAAACAAACTTTCAAGAGCACAGCACTTCCTTCCTGTCGTCTGTCGCGCGAGGCAGCAGGGAAAGATGTGCTCTCCTTCCTCCCTGAGCATTAAAAAGGGCTCAGCTGTGTTGTTCTTTGCCTTAAAGCATCAGTGTGGGGAGCTCCTAAGGGCAGGCACTGTCTGCTGCTCTGCCTGCGAGCTCTGTCTCGTCCCTGGGCACGGCCCCACAGCCCTGCCACACTCAGCCTCCTGCAGTGACAGCAGCAAACACCTCAGTGTTTCCTGCAGACCCCAGCTGACACTGCTGCCTGCCCCAGAGAGCAGCCCTCCCTCCCTGCACCCACCTCTCACAATGCAGGTGGCCCTGTCAGCTGTCCCTTCCCCTCCATAGGCTGCTCCACACAACAGGCAGGAGGATGATCTTCCTGGGACCCGCACACAGGGATGCAGGGGCTCCCCTTATCACCAGAGCAATGCCCAAGGAAGGAAACTCAGCACATGGGAACTATAGGAGAAGAAAGGAGAAAGCCTGTGATATGGGCAAGAGTGCCCTTGGATGCCCTCAGTAACAGGCCACCCTTCTCTGGGCAGGGCAAGGGGACCCGAAGGTTTGATGCCTCCTGCACATGCAGCTGTGGCAGAAAATTGCTGCACATTTGTTTCATGCTTGGCAGAGTTTTTCCCTGTTAGAGAAAGCCCTCCCACACTTTTTGCTCCTGATTCCCCATGTGCATATCCACAGGGGTCATACAGACTTTCTCCTGATGCAATACTGCAGGTGAGTTTCACCCACAAAGAATATGATTAGGAAACCTTTTTATCAAGAGATAAATTACTGTCCATCCTACAGGGTGGTCAGTAAAGGCATATGTCCTTCATTTGCGGTAGACCAATGTATTAATTTGCTGTTGTTAATTATTTAATGCAACATTTTGTCCTTAATGGCCTACAAAGAGTAATAGGCAGTAACTGCAACTTAAAAGGGGCAACTTCGGGTGCAGAAAAAATGTTCTTTATGAAGCATTTCCTGTGTCCTTCTGAGTGCCTTATCAGACCAGCATCTTCCACTGTTATTTACATTTTATCTTCTTTAAGAACACTTGTGGTATGGGTTGAGTCATCAATAAGGGAACAACATGAAAGGAGGGATGAAAAATAAGCTGTCTTAAGAGCACTACTCTGCAGGAAACTTATTAGCATTTATTGTGCAGTATCAGGTTACCAGACTTGAATGGAAAGAACAGAGTTTAAGTGGCACAAAGCACAACTCTCTGTAAGTCACATTCAGTATTTCAAAAGTACATGATGGAGAGGGACGTAAGAGAAATCTCTTCGATTTTGCAGAAGCTAATAACAGGTACAAGTTGGGAGGGATGGCTCTTAAGGCTCACAAGAGGCTTAAGAAACAGCTCTTGGATAAGGGAAATGCCACAGAATTGGGGAAGGTGTAATTTACATTGGGGGAAGTCCCAGAGCTATCACATACATAACCCACTTGCACAAAGCAACATCTTGTCGTTCTCCCACAACTCCCCCATCCCCAAATAAGCAAAGGAGGCATTCTTCAGAAGCAGCTCAGTAGATCTCTGAAACTTATTCCTGCATCTGGGAGACTCCTGAGCTTTTTCAATGGCCAAGTCACAGACCTCACTCCCACATTAACAGACTCTGACTGCTGCTGAGGAAGGCTGCAGGAAAACCTTCGAAGCCTCTCATTAGGACTAAAGTAGGATGTATATTTACAGATGACATGCATGTACTGCAGTAAGCAAGGCACACAACTAGAAATTAGGCTAGATTTACAGGTTTGAGCTCTCCTTGAGCTTGGATAATGATGAAATGAGCACAGCTGACATTTCATTCCAAGAAAGCAAAAATTTATGCAGAGAGAAGACTTCACCTTGCTGCAGGAGAAGATTTTTTTCCTCCCTGACTGTGCTCTCTCAAAGCAGAAGGTCATGATCTGAACTTCCATTAAGGCTGTTCAAAAATGCATCAAAGGTTCGATGGATAAAAGAATGTTATTTTCCAAAACCACTGGGACACTTCCTGTCAGTTCACATAATTGAGTATTACAGTATTTAAATTACAAATTGAAGATTATTTTTACAGGTGTCATTTTAAATATAATATGAAATTTCTTGACATTACCTCAGCCATGCTACACAACCCAGCTGTGCTCGGACTTGCATGTGTGATGCATATGGCTGAAATTTTGTCATATTACATCATGGGCTACAAAAACACACAGTATAAATAGACGATGTAATATTTGAGAGAGCAAAAACATAGAGTGCTGGCCTGGCTTTATGAAACCCCAGATCTAATACGGACGTGGAAATGTAAACTGTTATTAGAGTTCAGATCAAAACTCTTTCCGAAGGGTCAGGCAGAAGCAGGGGTCACACAGACGGAGCTCGGTTGCCCTCCAGTGGGCTCCCACCGGCCCTGCCTCCCTCCCCATCCCAACCTGTCCCCGGCAGCAGAACCATCCCACGGCTCCCAAAGCTGAACAAACCTGACAGCTGTGGCCCAAGGGGAAGACACACGCTCTTCACACCGGCAATCTGTAGGCCAACAAGGAAAATGTTAAATTAATTAAGAAAAAGATCTTTAAGAATCCTCTTGGCATTCTATCCATAATTTGGTGCTAGCGGCTGCAAAGAATTTGCCTTCAACTGCTCTAATTTAATGTGGCTTTCTAAAATGCTATTATCTCCATTCTGTAATTTGTTATTTCATTTTTATGGTTTCCAGCAAATGCCACGTCTGGAAAGGAAAATTCCACCTTCTCTTGTACTCTGTTGTGACTTGCAATTTGCTTTCATTCTGCATGAAAAACTCTGTTCCCATTGAAGAATTCTAAGCAAAACAAGAAAAAATAAAGAAAACAAACTGTCAGCAACTTCCTAACGTTGTTAACACAAAAAATGTCAACAATACTCACTAGAAAAATTAAAGCTCTCCTGCCCTTTTGCTACCCTCTTCCTAAAGCAACCAACATGAAGCTTTAAGTCGATTCCAACCTTTTTAAGCAGTTCCAGATCCAACACACAGTGACCACAAACTATGCTGGGTGCCTGGGCAGTAACTCACAGCAATTGCCAAACTCAGGAGTGAGGAGATGACATTCCATCTGTAGGCTTGTCCACACAGTAAGAAAAAGAGGCTGATAATTGTAAGATTAATGGTGCAATTTTTGTGTCCTTTATGGCTGGGATGCTTCACAAAAAAAGAGCGCAGTTTTGTGATTCAAGGAATAGATTTGGGAATAGATCCAAGGAATATATTCAAGGAATAGTGGAAAAGGCATCAACATATTTTAAATCAATTTTGACAAGTTAGAATTTCAATGCTCGTGTAACTATTAAAGTGAAGGACCATAGAAAAATGACCACCTCTATTAATACAGAGCATTGCAGGCTTTTTGTGATTTCAGTGCAAACATTCTTATTCCCCTCACTTCTTATGTCTGTTTTCATTCTGTCATCCCACAAAGAGGTATAAAATAATAAATAAGTTAATTAGTTTAAAGTTTTGATTTCTCTTCCTTTGTTTTTTTGGTAATTGTTTTTGAAAAAAGCAGAAGCACCTAAAAAAAATGGGAAAACAATGTCTTCCAATGTTCCTATTCTATACTGAAAGACCTTTTCAAGAAATGTTGCACGATTTGGTGTTGGGCAACTTGGGTTGCCTCAATGAACAGAGTTTAATATTTAACTGAAATAAAAACAATACAAAAATCAGAGTGGAATAATTTCTTGTTGTGAAAGGCAGGTAACTCTAGGCTGGCCAAGATCTAACCTGGAAAATAAGTGCCCTGAGCTGGGTCTGATACCAGGAAAACTCCTCTGGCCAGATGTGGGGGTCACAGGGCACAGCCTGATCCAGAGGAAAACAGGAGAGGGAGCTCTCACCCAGCCTGTCGAGACAGGGAGGTGCACCCAGGTACCGTGCTCCAGGCTAAAACAATGAGCCACGAACCTCCGTAGGATAGGGCCTCACCATTTATATATATAAATATTATTATATACATTATATAAATATTATATATAATATAACCCCTTCACACTTTATATCTGAGAAGTCAAGCACTGATTTTCTAGGGTTAAAGTTTGAACATGGGTAGGTAACTACTGATGTCAACATTTAATCTCTGTGGATTCTACCCCAAAGAATGTAAAATTTCATGGAGCTTTTTAGGGGTCATTTTGTTAGGGTATTTTTCAGGGCTTCCTAACATGGATTCACTGGAGTTTGACCTCAGTGATGTTTGGTTTGTTCATATAAAATGAACATATGAAATTCAAAGTCAAAATTACCAAGGAATGGGAGCTCATATGGATGAAACCCAAAGCAAATGTTTGCAGGAACCTCTGAGAAATGGAAGTACTGTGTTCACATAGTTCTAATTATAACACTGCATTTGTAGGATTCATACGAGCTAGGACCCGTGGAAAAGAAACATGAAGGGAAGCTGATT
The DNA here is from genome assembly GCA_013397295.1 of Polioptila caerulea. NCBI lineage: Eukaryota > Metazoa > Chordata > Aves > Passeriformes > Certhiidae > Polioptila > Polioptila caerulea. The sequence goes on along the minus strand of VYXF01000647.1, from coordinate 217,848 downwards.
TAAAGAGAAGGCAAAATACCCTATGGAATTTGGACTGGAATCTTCTAATGTGAAGGAAATCTGCTGCAGAAAAGTGGGAACTACTTTAAAAACAGCTGGAGAGACCACAAGTGAAATTCATCCTGGTTATAATCTAAACACTGAAAAGGGCAACAAAGGCCAGTTTGGTTAAGCAAGGATATAAAGTCTTGTACACCGTGTGCAAAAAGCCTAATGAAGGGCCTTTAAAATATAAATAACACGAGGAACTACATTAAAAACTAGACAGAAGCTAGTTAAAATGAATAATTAAGAGATGAAGGGGTTCTAATGAAAAGTAAACCTTTAAGAATACTTTAGTTAATCATCAAAGCTTCTTGCATATGCCTATAGCAAAGAAAAGGGGAGGCAGAAAACCACCATTTTAACTTATAATGAAAAAGGATGGTGGATTAGACCCACTCTTCATGTTGAAATGGTGTTGTTCCTCATTTAAAGCAGAGCACAGCTTTCATTATTTTCCCTCCTCTGTCTGTTTGTTTTCTGCTCATAGTATGAGGGATTCCTCTCATCACACCACATCCGTGTAGGAAAGGGAAAGGCTCCTCACCTACTCAGACACCACCAACAGTCAATGGGGTGGACACTAAAGCTAAGTAAGGTCTCCCACCATGAGCTATGAATGAGAAAGTCCAAGTGACTAAAGCTGGATGTGAGGACATGGCTCTCCATCTTCACAGGCACAATTTTATTATAGTTAAAAACTTTTGAGGAAATAATTAATTGACTGAAATCAATGAACCTTACTGGTTTACGAAAAACATGGGCACCACAACTTCGAAGTACCAAGTTGCAATTGCAAAAGTAAAAGAAAATTTTGTCCACAGATAAAAAAATATATGTATTTTCTGCCCAAAAATGGAATCCTTCCATATCAAACTGATGAATTTCATCTGTGAGTCATTTTTCATGGAATGGTAAAGTTACAAGAGGTAAAAGGCTCGTTAAACTGCAGACATGTTTGAACAGCATGGCTGCAGAGAGACTGCTGGCTGAGGCCTTTGCAGTTGCTCTGGTTAGTTCTGGAGATCTCATTTTTATTTTCAATTGTTCAGAGCTATGCCTTCCCACAATGTCACTTGCCTGCATTTCAAAGAGAGCAATATTTTTTCTTTTTCAAAGAGCAATAATCTTTGCACAGCAAATATCATCTTGCAGATCTTTCTTCCTATATTTTGATAAGAAGAAGCGCATCAATGAGGTACATGAGGTGCAAACTACATGATTTGCAAGGAGGTCTTGCACTGATCTGCTCAGAGACCACATCAGGGAGTAAAAAATTTCACAACACAGGGCCATTTTTTAATTAAATCCTTCTATTTCAGTTTAGCTACATAATTAAGTGCTTTTTGAAAGGAAAAGTCAAAGGGTTTGACTTGTGCTCCAATACAAAGTCCATTCTGCAGGAAAGGCCTCCTGGTTTACAGCAAGCAACTCTTTAAAAGTAGCTTTTAAAACACTTGAGATTTTTCATATAGTCATGACATGGTTTGAATTTGAGGGGACTTTAAAGATCATCTTGTTCCAACCCTTCTCCATGGGGAAGAGTACCTACCACTAGACCAGGTTGTTCAAAGCTCCATCAAGCATGGCCTTGAACATTTCCAGAGGTGGGACATCCATAACTTCTCCAGGCAACCCATTCCAGTGCCTCACCACTCTTAAAAGGGAATGCATCCCTGTGTGGACCTGTGAAATCCTGGCTTTCAGTCAAATGGCATTTAGCAGGATGCCCAAGGTCGGGGTGTGGCAAAGTTGTCTGCTCAGTGTGGGAAGGAGGCATTTTCCCATCCACTGTAGAAAATGTACCACAGATGATACTCAAAATGTTGTCCAACATAACTGTGGGCAATTTTTGTGAAGACTTGTTTGTAAGAATTCTACTTAAGTTCCACCTGGTCTTCCTGAAAAGCTCCCTAAAGACTCAGCAGGGTTCCTGGGTGGTGTTTTTATGAAATACAGTAACATTGAAACAAAGTATTTAGACCTTATTCTACATGAGGGCATCCATATCAAATACTAATAAATGTTGCTTAATAAGTACTTGCTTACAAAATGCTCTTCAAAATTCATCTGAGGCAAAGAGAGAACAAAACTCATTTCACAAAAGCCCTCTCTTATGAACTACTAAACCAAAATTATTTTCTTCCATTGAAAGAAGATGTTTTCCTACTCTCTTGGGTCTATCCAGAAGTCCTCAGAATCCATGGGAAACTTTTCACTGAAATTCAGGTCTCTAGCTCAAAGCACAGAGACAGGAAAGGTCGTAACTACACAGGTAGTTCTTGTTCTAGAAGAACAAAAGAAACAGAAATTTCAGTTAGAAAAGCGCACATTCAGAGTGCTCCTAAGTCACAAATAAGTTGATTTTCTCAAAAGTTGGATGTCATTTGAATTAATAAATCCAATGGGATACAGCAGTAGTGTTTTCAGTTCTGCAGCTATGTATTCAAATGTATAGTTTGCATTAGAAAATCTAGTAAAAATCCATCAGGTGCAATACAATTTCATTCTTTTTTTTTTTTCAGGAGGCTTTTTTATATCTGTTTTGAGTAGTCATTAATCAGAGCAATGGAGAGGAAAAAGAAACACCAGAAATGGAATATCACTTAACAAGCCTGCAATTAGTAGACTAACGAGTTTGTTATTTTTGTGCTTTTTCCCACTGTATGACCTAATGGAATAGCAGCAGGCACTGATCACGCCACAGCTCAAGCATGAGCATCGTGGTCATTCACAATGTGGACAAGTGTACTGGAAGTCCTGGTGAATTTAGCTGCTGTAGAGTTAAAATGCACTTGATGCCTTGTCCATCTCAATTTATCATGTTTCATATGTCAAGAGCTCAGGTATTGATGAAGACAGCATATGAGAAGTCATGTGCTTGGACATGTTCCAGTGTTTAAGCATAATAGGAATCTTAAGGAATTTAGTCCTATCTTGATATTTGAAGAACAATGCAAATAATATCAGATTTCAGATCCATAAGAAATGCTTAACACAGAGCCAAACCAGAAAAATGTACAGGTGTCTTTTCCTGATCATTTCCAAAATCTCCCTGTCCCTCTCTATTTCAGATTTTTGCTCATTTGAGAAAAGAGAGGGAGGGTGAATGTTTTTTGATTAGTAAAACTAAAAAGTTGAGCAACAATGCAAAAGGAAGGTCAGAGTTCAAATTCAACATGCTGGATTGCTTGTCTCCCTCAATCCAATTCACTAAATCAACAGCCCTGAATTGCTATGATGACAGGAAGAATTTGGAAGGGAAGGAAGATTGTGCTAACATTGAAGACAAGAAATAAATCTATAAAATTATTGTCTTACTCTCTTTCCAAAGACTGAAGAATCTGTACGTTAAAGGAATTAGTAATTTTTACCTTCCCCAAAAAAGCATGAATGTGTGATTTAATCGTCAAAAACGAAGACACGTTGTTAAGCTTTATTTGATTCTAACCTAAAATCTGTGTTAGATAGGAAACTTTTCCCAGTAATAAAATGCTTGTCCTATAAAACGTCCATTAAAACAAGAAAATATTCTCCTTGAATGCTTGTGTTCTAAAGGGAGCTTGTCACAAAACCAACTATTGACTCTTGCCCAGATTACCAAAAGTACTTATGCACTTAGCTTGCATTTAAAATTAGAAGCTTAAATCCCTCTGGGACCCTGGACTCATAAAATAAGTCAGATCTGAAAAATAATTCTTACTGAGAAATCAGATCATATCATGTGATTAAGGCATACTCCTATTGAGACAAGAAATACTATCTCACTGAGAAATTAGCAGAGAAGTTTAAACACAAAAAAGCTGAGAATAAATGTCATCCTTTCAATTATTTCAATTTTTAAAAACCTCAGCAGCGGTCAAGAGCCAAAATGTGGTAGTAATCCTATCTTGTCTGAATCTTTGAAAATATTAGATACTATTTACAAAAACTTTTTAGTCTTGCGGCTAAACTACACACTCTTAACAGCAACACCCACTGGACCTAAAAAGCAGACTCCTCATTCAGAAAGAGTTAAGTGAGGAAATGAGCTTTAGCAGAAATAATGAGTTTCCTCTGGATCTTCAGGATTACTCATCTATGCACTGTTGGAACTTATCTCCATCCATGGATCTCAGGCTACAGTGGATTTCCATGCACTTGGTCCTACGTGAGGAAGAGATGGAGACTGGGGCATGTCTCACTGACCCTTCATTCAAAACTTCCAAATACTTGCTCACTCCTCCAAAAAGCGCGTGGTGCAGGAGAAAGTGCAGTCAAAGTGGTCTCATTCTTCTCTCAAAGATCAGTCAACAGACAGCAAAGACTTCAAGACCTCCCACCTTGGTGGGGTAGGGGCTAGAGAGGCATTGACCCTATGGAACCACTCCTACAGGTCCATGCTACAGAGGGGGTACTGGCCTGAATGGGACACACCAGACTGGGGGGCAGCATCATCTGCCATGACAGCTGCATGAGGACTGAAACAATTCCTGAGATTTTGGTATTTATTCCCACCTACCTCCCCAGCCTGGGCAGCCTGAAGGCTGGTTTAAGTGACTTGGCACCTTTGAGAAGCACCTAACTCTGATTTCAACAGTGATAACTCCCTGAGTATTTGTCCTCAGACCCTCAGCTCTCAGAAACCAGCTCCAGCACACAGCCAGACACCCTGGCTGTGATTTACCCCATTAATTTTAAACCCTTTAAAGTTATGTGCCTAGTCTAAACTAGCCACTGATCTCCCTTCTGATGTCCATGTGAGGAGATAAATCTGTCCAGAGAGGAATTCACTCCATTCATCCTAGACAATTCTCTTAATTTATCTTCTAAGAAATGGCTTTGTAGGAGGGAGGCCCTGTCTGTTTGTGCTGTTTCAGCTCCTGCTGATCTCAGAATATGACTACTGAACACATACTCAGCTACTGAATGCACAAACGTGTTTTTGAACCACAAGTACAAGATTTTTGTCTCACCATCAGCATCTTCTTGGTGTAGTCCCACATCTGAGCACACCTTGTTTCTATATCAGCAGACTGAACACTTCTTTAGCTGTTGTTTTTCTTGAAGTTTAAGAGCTAAATATATTTTATAATATCTATAAATATCTATCAAACTTTCACTGTCAATGAAAAATCATTCCTTGACAAGAGAACTATTTTTCTTAAACAATTGGTTGTTGTTCCTTTTTTCCACAGCAAAGAGAAGATCTAGAAAGTTAGACATGCTCATCTCCTTAAGGTTACTACAAAAGCAAACACACACACACCAAAAGAAGTGTTTGAGAAAAATAAAGCTTAATTGTGATTGAGACATGAGGGATAATCCAAGCAGTATTTTCAATGTGTTGTCCCACAGAACAATATTTTCTTATGTATGTAGCTGATATGCAATTCAATGTGTCATTTTTTTGGATTTGATAGCAAGAAATTCCAGGAATCGTTCAGCCAAAGGTAACTGTAAGTACAGTATGATGTGTGGGTATAAAAACTGAAACCCCTCATTTTGTGAAGCACTTCACAGAAGACTTGAAAAATCCACCTCTCATTAGAGCCAAATTCCAACCTCAGATCCACACTCAGGGCTCTCATTAAAGGCTCTGGGAGCCAGAGGTACTTTGTCAAGGGAGGACTTCAACCGAATTTGGTATTTATCCTTACAGAGCAACTCTCCTGAAGCCTTGATTAACCAAATGGAACAGAGACATGAAAGTAGTTTAGATTAACAGGGTTTGGATAAGTAGGAGAGGTTTTAGTGTTGTGTTTTGGGCTTTAATAGATGTGACCTTAGGCCACAAATCATGAAGGCTCCTGGGCACATGCATAACTTTAACCATATGAGTAGCTGAGTGCAGTCAGCAGAATTATTTGAGCTGTTAAATGCAGGCCTATGTGTAAGTGTAAGGGAAAAATAGTCCCTGATTTTGAATAAAAGGAGGGTAGAGGCAAGTAAGGATTGTGAATTACTCTGGTTTATTTTTCTCTTAACACAAGCTTAAAGTAAGCACTCTGAGGCAGGGACTGTTATTTGTGAACACTCGACCCATTCATGCAAGTCAAGTGAATTGAGCTAAACCAACCAGCTTTGGGTGCAGGTGACAAAAATCTCAGACAGCAACGGTTCAAAATCACTGCAAAAAGAGCTTAGGGAAGGAATCCCAGCAGGTCTGGAAGTCTGGAAGTCCCAAACTGCACAGAGAAAGCTAATACTCCTCCTTAACTTCCAGATCAAAATAGTGAATCCACACTGATTTTTTGTCCCAGTTTCCAAGGAAAATGAGGTTATTGGAGGATCTGTTCATGTTCTGATCTCACTCCAGTAATTTTTTCACCACACTGCAGAGATGGCAACAAGCTGTGAAATCCTGACAGTTTCCCAACAATGTCAAATGCTGTGGTGATGGGTCAATAAAGGAGTTAGGATAGCTTTGCAATTAAGTTCAAGTTTGCACAATCTTTTATACTAAAAGTACCACTTGTCTAGCCCATTATAGAACATTAAGGAGCAGTAGTAATGTGCTAGCAAAGATGACTTGATAACCCTACGAAAGAGAAAACAGGGATATAGCACAGAGCTACAACAAATTGAGCTTCCCCTCAAAGATAACTGGAAGCTTTTCCCTATACTGATTCATAATAGAGTTTCCTGCTTAATCACACAGATTATCCACACTGATTGTCTAACATGTTTCATAGGTAAAAGCAGAAGCTGTGTGTGCTGCTTCACAGCAGAGTGCCGAGGGTTTCACTCCTCCCCACACCATAGGATGCAGCCACGTTCTCTACCCGTACACAGCACTTGAAAACTCATATGTGAGCCAGGAGAGCCTGTCACACTGGCATGAGGCTGGGGTTTACAGGATGAATAATCTTGATCCAGGTTTTTTCAACTTCATCTGATTACTAAGAGGGAAAGAGTTGAAAGTAAAACAAAGAAAAAAAAATTAGCTCCTTGTGGATATTTCCATTTGCTAACAAAATAGGTATGTGTGCAAACCAGCACATCTGAAGTTTGGTGAGGTGGATTTTTTTTTCCTGTTGTATTCTTCCAGTCATACTAATGTTTTATTAACAATAGTTTTACTAAAGGCTCTGAGAAAAAATAAAAAAGACAACTCCAATATCAATCTATTTTAGAAGAATAAACATCTGTGGTTTACAGGGCATTTGCATCAAGCATGGTGCAGCTGCATGACAGAAGGATGGTGAATCTCCTGTTCAATCTTAACTCCCACTGTGGGGCTAATACTGAAAAGAAACTGGGAGGAAAGACTGTTTCTTTGTGAAGGGAAGTAATGCTGTATGTTTTAACAAATATGGGGAGACAACAGAAAAAAAGGAAGTCCTTTTGTTAAATACCCATGAGTTGAGCCCCTATATCCCTATATAAGGACCTTTCCTTGAAGCAAAGTCATGTCAAGGGAATTGGGAGTACTGCAGTGAAAGCAAGTCAGTTGGGGGATGAGACAAATTTGTGTTGGTAACAACAGAACCATAACAGAGAGAGGCAATGCATGTGCTGTCTGTGTGCAGGCTGAATCCCTCACGCCTTCAGCAAAAACTCAGTAGGAAAACTCGCAGGAGAGTTTCTTGCCTGAGCTGTGATTAAAATTGTAAAATATCCAGTGCAAATAAAACTCCTGGGGCTTGCATGAAGAGACAATGAAGTAAAAAGGCATTAATGTGATGACAGCAGCGATGAAGAGGAAAAGTAGATGGAGGTAAGTACAGGTAACATAAGCACCCCAAAACCCAAGGGTACTCAAACACTGAACTGCTTTATCCCTGCACTGCTTTCATTTCAGGCCATCATTCTGTCACTACGCTCAAGCATCTGGATAATCTGTCACAGGTGAGTATGAGTTATAAGTCTGTCACAGGTCTGCAGCCCTGTGTCATGAGCTGGCAGATAAAACACCCATGTCCACCTGTTGTGACCTCTATCCCCTGTCACTGCTCCCCTTGAGACTATTTATGTCACTGATTCTGATCACGTTTTGGGGAGAGTGGTAATGAAAGAGGCAATAATGATGTCCTTAGAAATCCTCCCAGGGTGATGCAAAATAAGTGCTGTGGGGGAAATCAGGGAGGATGGAGGCATGAAAACAGCACTAACCCAAAAGCCATTTGTGTGAAAGGCTGAAAAAGAAGTTCATTACTATTGTCAAGGAAATGTATTTGGCTATGTAGGAACAAAGGGCTTCAATTTCTTCATTTTACGTATCAGACAGTACTTTGTGATGGAGAATGTTGGTTGAGAAAGGCAAAGAAACTGATTTTTTTTTCTCTCCCTGGCTTTCTAAATTGGGATCCTGAGCAGTAATATTTGCAAATTTTATGAGGGGACCTGATTATTTTATCTGACTTTCTTTTTTTGCTGACAACACTTCATAGAAAAGTCATGCATAAATGTGGGAAATTGACCCCATAGACTACAAACCACATAGCTCCTAATTAAATCATTGTATAGCCTCACAGAAAATTAGTCAATTATTGGTCCATATGAATCTGTGACTCTATCTAAAAGAGAAACTCTGCTAGCTCAAGCAATTATTCTTCAGTTAGGAAAAAATAAAGCATATATATATATATACACATAATGGCTGGAGCACCTCTCCTATGAAGACAGGCCAAGAGAGTTTGGGTTGTTCAGAGGAGGCTTTGGGGAGACCTTAGAGCATCTTTCAGTGTCTAAAAAGTGACTGCAGAGGAGATAAAGAGGGACTTTTTACGATGGCACCTAGTGATAGGACAAGGGGGGATGGTTTCAAACTGAAAGATGGCAGGTTTGGATTAGATACTAGAAAGAAATTCTTTACTATCAGGGTGGTGAGGCCCTGGAACATGTTGCCCAGAGAAGCTGTGACTACCTCATACCTGGAAGTGTTCAAGGATAGATGATCTTTGAGGTCCCTTCCAACCCAAATCATTCTATAATTCTATGATTTTTATATTTATATATATGCATACATATATTAAAAAATAGAAAGAGAGAAATACACATGTAATTTAAACAGGGTTTAGGAAATTGGTAGATTGAGTTATAGGATAGGATGCCAGAAAATATCTCCGTTTCAATGACATTCTACTATACTTGCACAACAAGCAAGATCCCAGACCTTCATCTTACACCTGTAACATTTTATACATTAAATGTAGCCTGGACTCTGTTCTAGTTCAGCAGCCAACTGACATGGACTCTTCCACATCCATCTTATCCAAATCTTCTGCCCTCCACATCAGGACAGCTACAAGCAAATTGTCTGCTGGGAATAATCCTGTCTTAAATCCTGGCATTCCTGGGCATTATTTTGGATAGTGCTGGTGGGAATGGCCTGAAAGCCTGCCCCAGACTGCTCTGAGGAGTGTTATAAATTATAAAGTTCCTGTGCTCAGAGAACGTTTATGGCATGGTTTGTTTTACTAGTATAGACATGTCCAAGGAAAGCCCAAATTCAAGACCTTATGTAACTTTACTGGATATATCAGATTCTAAGAAATTAAATAACATAAGAATCCTGAATTTCACACTGAAAATTTTGCAGTTTCTCTGGGGCTTTTATGATCTTCAGAAGGTGAACTTGTTGCACTATAATGGCAAATCCTCTGTAGGCATTTCTGAGGCCCTCAGGATCAAAGCACATCAATATTTACTTAGCAACATACTTCATGGATATAGTACTGCACATTGCTGACCTGTGAGAGTGCAACACGTGTAGCCAAACCATAATTCTTAAACTGTCCATCAATTTCCATCATGAACATACAGATGAGTTCTTCAGTTCTCTCTGAAGGAAGTGCCATCAATTTCATTTTATGGGAGAAGAAACTAAAGAACACACTAAATTTTGTGTGCAAGAATTTGGGGACTTTGCCTCAAAACCCAGTTTCAGCTGAGTCTCCAAAGTAACCCTGTTACCTTCAAAACTCTAATCCATGTCATGTTCCTAGAGCATGTCAAATGTGGAAGCAGAAATGACAAGTCTCAAGTCAGAGCCATATTGCAAACTTCCTGTTATCTTTGTCTCTCAGAGAGACTTAAAAAGAAAGGAGGTGTCAGAAGTGTTTTGCAAGCTGATGTTAAAACACCAATATCTGCAGTGTTTTGTGCAACTGGGGCAATGGCCCAGAACTGGTTTCAGATTCAGCCAACTCCCATGAAAATAATGGCACTGTAGAAACCAAGTCCTTCACACACAATGTGAAAGTCAGATCTGCATGCAGGATTTTTTCCAAATGAAGCCCTATCCTGCCACCTCTCATTCATCTCACTGAAGAACACACAAGCACTATTTGTTATCCTCTTTTTCAGCCTGCACAACTATGTTTTTCCTGGCTTGTATCCACAAAGGGAAAAATGTAACAAAGGAAAAGTCAAGGATGGATTATAGCTCAGAAAGAGATTTAATGACAAGCACATTGGCATTTTCTCTTTTTAAAAGAAATTTCATTTTACCAGTTTCATTACAGTTCCTGCTAGGTGACATATTGGACTTTGTTTGGTACAAATAGCCAAAATCTATGATGTGTTCCTGCAGTACTGTACTGCTCCAATACCTCTCAGTGATTTCCCCCCCTAGCCTCCCTTATTCTTTCAAGATGATCTTCAAAAGAAATGTCCAAACTTTATGAAAGATTTTGTGCTTTTTTAAAAAACTGGTTTTAAAATCCATTTTCTCTTCTTTTCTCACATGCCAAATGCACTTGGATGTGTGAATATACTAGTGGGTTGCATTAGTTTACAGGAAAGGTAAAGAAATGAGATGTTGCTGATTTTCTAGGAAAGGTTAGTACATCCTGCCCGGGAGGCTGTTTCTTTTTCATGGAAACTAGGATTATAGACTATTTTCCTGCATCTCCTTACATCATTTGAACGTTAAAGTGAGATATCTAAATTGGAGCCTATTTTTCATCTATAACCAACAGATGCAGACAGACACGCTCATTGCCTGTATAGGGAGCTGAAGAGTAAGAACCCCTAGGCAAGTTGGTCTGGTGCCTAAAGTGAGGTGGACTGAATCCAAGCTGAAGGTCTTCATCTTGCAGATTGTATTATTTTAATATGATTAAAGCATCTAAGGCATAGGATATGTATTTTTTTCCTGACAATAGGAAAAAAAATAAGAGGAGAAAAATGTGATCTTTTTAGATACAAACAAAAGTATATGGAAGAAAAGCTCATAAAATCCTGGTGAGACCATCACAAGAGCATTGATCAAGAGAAACTAAGGTCATCTACCTCGGTTTGCACAAAGTATTTGGCACTGCTACACACAACATCCTTGTCTCTGACCTGGAGAGACACCGATTTGCCAGGTGGACTCCTCTGTTGAGAAGGAATTGGCTGGGTGGTTGCAGTCAAAGAGGAGCAGTAACAGCTCAGTGCTCAAGTGAAGATCAGTGGTGAGTGTCGCTCCTCAGCAGTCGGTGTTGGGCCTGGCTCTGTTTAACATCATTTCTGGCGACGTGGACAATGGGATTGAATCCACCCACAGCAAGGTTGTTGATGACATCCAGCTGTGTGGTGCAGCCAACACACTGGAGGGAAGGTATGCCATCCAGATGAATCTTCTGAGGCTTGAGAGGACCATGAGAACTTCATGAATTTGAGCCAGATCAGATGAAAGGCACTGTACACAGAAAGCCAACTGTGTCCTGGGCTGCATCAAAAGTAACATGGCCAGCAGGTCAAAGGAAATGATTTTTCCCCTCTGCTCCACTCTTATGAGATTCCACCTGGAGTGATGCATCCAGCTCTGGGACCCACAATACAAGAGAGATGTGGACCTGTTGGAACAAGTCCACAGGAGCCCACAAACATGATCAGAGGGCTAGAGCATCTCTCCTGTGAAGACAGGTAGAGAGAGTTTGAGCTGTGCAGCCTGGAGAAGAAAAGGGTCTTGGGACACCTTATTGCACCTTCCACTACCTAAAGGAGAGCTGGAGAGAGAGCTGCAANACAGCACAAGAGAGATGTGGACCTGTTGGAACAAGTCCACAGGAGGCCACAAAGATGATCAGAGGGCTAGAGCATCTCTCCTGTGAAGACAGGTAGAGTTTGAGCTGTGCAGCCTGGAGAAGAGAAGGGTCTTGGGACACCTTATTGCACCTTCCACTACCTAAAGGAGAGCTGGAGAGAGAGCTGCAAGAGGGCTGCCTTTTTACAAGGGCATGGAGTGCTAGGACAAGGGTGAAAGGCTTTAAACTGAAAGAGGGTAGGTTTAGATTTGGGAGAAATTCTTCACTGTGAGGATGATGAGGCACTGGGACAGGCTGCTGAGAGAGGTTGTGGTTGCTGCATCCCTGAGAGTGTTCAAAGTCAGGCTGGATAGGGTTTTGAGCAAACTGGTCTAGTGGGTGACATCTCTGCCCATGGAAAGGAGTTAGAACCAGATGATCTGTAAAGGCTCTTCCAGCCCAGCCCATTCTGTGAGTCAGTGATCCCATTGGAAAGCTACAGCAATTCTAGTTTGGAACTTATTCTTCCCCTGACCTCTAAAAAACTTTGGAACACACCTTCATATTGAGTTATTATTCATTGGCTGTTAACTTGTCTTGCTTCACTTCACTTATCAGTATATTCATTTGTTGGAGTTTGTATATATCAAGACCACCTGTTCCACAGGGATAAACAATTTTTTTACTCAGTGCCTAAATCTAACAAAGCAATTTTAACTTTACATTTAGCTTAAGTTTGTTGATACTTTAAAATCAGTAGTGAGTGTGGAACGAGAAAAAAATTACCTGTATTTCTCTTTTTATTCCAGTAAACCTACTGAAGAAAGCACATGTCTGTTCCAAAGGAATTTTCCACACATCTACACATGTCATTTTAATTTATTAATTCAAAAAGGGCCATTTAAACTCTGCTCTTCTAGCACTGCAATTAGATCTATGAAAAATAAAATTAGAACAATGATAAATTTCAACACAAGTGCTGAATTACACAGGAAATTTGAGATTAAAAACACCTCTAGTCTCTCTACCCTTGGACATAATTTTCTTCTGAAGGGTTTTTTGTAAATGTGATCAGACTATGTCCTTGAAATTCTCTTCCCAATTAAAGAATCCACAATGGTGAAAACCTGTGCTATGAGAAGAGCTTCTTTTATTAGAATAATTCATCTGTTCAGCATGGCAGAATTTTTATCTCATAACATCATGTAACTCTTCAAGGCTTTGGTGCTTAATGCAAGGCAGTTGTGCCAATGTATTCCTGGAAATTGCAAAGATCAATGAGAGGTTTGAAGAGCAGATTTGAAGCTGGTTAAAACTATGAAAAAAGTAGAACAATCAAACTCCTAAGTGAATGGATTAATGGATTATGTTATATTCCTCAGACAATTTTTGAACCTCTCTAAAACTGTATTGCAACAAAGATTAATTGTGAATAAAAAGATATGTGGAGGCATGGAACAGCAGACTGAAATGCATGCAGATGTTTCTGAATCAGGTTATAACAGACAAAACTCATCTATTTGATTATCAAAAAATTTATGGCTAAGGGAAACTTGTGAGCTGATCTATTTAGATTTCATACACTCACAAAAAAAAAAAAGGAAACAGAGCCACAATGACACAAAGAGAGTTAGGATTGCTAGTTATAAGAGAGAAAACAGAGATTTCAGTAACTTTTATGTGGGCACTTGATTATAACTGGGGGAGAGAGGGGGAGAAACAAGAGCTGTCAGTCTTATTCTTCCACTGAGCATCCTCAAGGATAAGTCTTGAGACTGTTTTATTTCCAATAATCATTAATCACTTGCAACTGGCTCTTAGAGCTGCAGGTGACAGGTCTAGGGATTTCACCAATACAGACTTTCCCACCAGGTGATTCTGAGGAGTAGCAGAAAAAGTATGAAAGTTAGCAGGAACAAGCTTTAGTCATACACTCAGGAGGGTGAAATTCTTGTTTAACTCAGGTTAACAATCTAACTTGAGATTTTGAATCAGCTTTTGAGGCTGCAGCTTCTCTTCATTCCCTTTACAAAAATCTCATCGACCCTAGATTATTTACTAGTCCCTAGAAACAACTCAAAGCCATCAACTGTAGGCCCATTGGTTGGAAATTATTCAAATGGAAAATATCTGGATAAATTTTTCAATGGCAATATTCAAGACTTAGGATGTAGAGGGAAAGGAGGGAGAGGTATTTCATTCAAGGATGCAGAAACACAACCACCATTGTCACAAGTAGCATCAAGATGTTTGCAGTACTGTTTACAGCCCCACTGACCCCAAACCAGTTTTAAGTCTTGACAGTTAACCTGTGACTGGAGAACAGAGGAAATAGGAGTCATTTGGACACTAAGAGGAAAAGAAAAACTTTTCTTATGAGAGCAATTAAAACACATAATGTGTTTAGTTTAGTCTAGCAAACAAAGTTTAAACAGCTTGCTCCATAAATATATCAAGAGTAAACACAGAGAGGAAAAAGTTCTATTTAACTGAAAAGACAGGGTTATCATAAGAAATAATTAGCAGCAAATATCATTACATTTGGCAAGTAGAAGGTTTGTAACTGGGCTGCAGCTCTACAATAGTCTTACAGTAGCAAGAAACCCAGATAATTCCAGGTTGAACTTTGATGCACTCAAAAAAGGTTGGATGGACTATTAGGGGACGAGGTATCAGCAGCCAGAAGTTCTTTCCAAGTCCATTTCTTTATTTTTCCTCTACCTAAAACAGAATTGGTTTCTCTAGAACTCTTTAAGCATGACAACAAAGTAATGGGTAAAGAAGAAACAGCTGATATTATTTATTTGGATGAGTGACCTTTGCAAAAGACTACCATGTAAACTTTAATAGCAAATGCTTAATAGTAGGATGTACTAAAATTCTGATTTTCAGAATATAATTCCCCATTTGTGTTCTTTCTCTTTCATCCTGGGATATTTGGCACAGAACATGTTGAGAAACAGGAGACCAGACTAGATAGGCCACAACATTCATAGCACTTTGCCTGAATGGCAAGTCGTACATTGTTTCCAAAGGTTATACAGCTGAAATGTATTATCTTAGTCTTGGATTCTTCACTCTTTCTGTTGTGATTTTCTCTGACATAAACCATAGCAAAGGAGCCTACATGATTTCAACACTAGGAGATTGCAAAGTAAACCATTTCTACATACCATGTCTGGTAACACTTTAGAATAATAGCCCAGTTAATTAATGATGAACTACAGTGAATATTCTTATACAAGTTCATATGACATTCCTATTAGTGACAAATGAGTTCATCATGATTAATGTTATTACAGTACATACCAGCAAAATTCATAAAAGCCATTACTCTGGATGGTTACCCAGCACCAAAAAGTGCTCCCCTCCAGCGAGCAGCCCACACTCAATAAGGAAGATGAACAAAGTTCTATTCTAAGATCCAGGGAGTTGCGTTATTATCAGCTCAGTATGAAATACAGGCCTTTAAAGGAGATCTTCAGAGCAACCTTCATCTTTAGAAGTCAGCCACAGTAGGGCATGGTAGCTAATGTAGGGTACCACAGGGCTTGACTTCTCACCAGTGCAGGTAAAGCTGCAGAGCCGCATGTGCTCATCCCCTTTAGACAACAATCCTTTTGTTGGGATGTAAAATATTACCCAGGCCTGACTGAGAGCACACTTAGGGCCTGTGGGAAGAGGGCTGCTGGGTCCTGCTGCCCTTTCTTTCCATCAGGAGCATGGCAGGGACAGGCAATGTTGCCTCCCTAGGACATGTGAGGATGATGCTTAGTGCCCAGATGTCCCAACTCAAGATGAGCTCCAGAAGCAGTATTTACACCAAAAAACTCAACAGGGCCAGCAGACTGGCAAACATCACTTCATCCTGCTAACCATTGGCAGCACTTCCTGGCAGACTTTTGGCCTGTGTCAGCTAGAATTCCCCCTGACACCAGGCCAGCATGGTTCAGGGATCAGCATAGCCAAGCACCATTCCTCACAGGCAATTTGGATGTAGCCACTTTGTTTTGGGGGAAAGTCAGGAAGCTGAAGTGCATGCACACAAGCAGAACTTAGTGCCAGAGAATGCACCATGATTCACTTCTCCAGCTCCTGTAGAAACAGCCAGAAAGGCTGTGCCTCCTCAGACCCAAGCCAACCCTAACTCCCCACAGCTGCAGAGAGAGAGTCTTTTTGGCTTTCCTGCTATCCCAGCTCATGGCAGAAATTGAAAGACAACCTCTTCTGGGAGAAGAAATATGGACAGCACCAATGCTGCTATGGATGAGCAGGATGCAACCAAAGGAAGAGCTAAAACTGCAGAACCCTGTAAATGGTTGACCAGCAAAAGTGCAAATTTGCAATATTAACACCTCAAGGGTATATTCTTCCACCTTATATCAAAAATTCTCTGTTTAACTGTGAGATCTGACCTCTCAGGAGTTTCACGTGCTTGTATAGCTGAAGTGTGCTCTGCTGGGCTCCACAGTCACTGATAGAAGATTGATGCATGCAAGCTTTTAGCACTGAAACTGAATCCATCATATTTAAATGATACTAAAGATCAATGGTTAACTTCCTTTGAAACCCCAAAGGAAGGACTGATTTTCCATCTCAGCATTTCTAAGGGCCAGAAAATTGATTTTTCTACTGTTCCAAAATCATCATTAAAAGCACTCTGAAAATGAAGATGGAAGAGTTTGGAAATAAGGGTATTTACTTTTGAAATATCTAGAATTTCAGAGAAAACTGATATTAAATCTGGGATATTTTAGCTAGAAATATTGCCAGTAATAATAATAGTCCCCATTATTTATACTGAACTGTAATTAAAATAATTATGAGGGGAGTTGTCCCACTAAAATAAGCAGAATAAAAGAGAAAATCTATTAAGAGTACCTTTCTGAGAAATTAGTCTCAAATATTTTAAGATGAATTTAATTTAGGAGGTAAATGAAACCTTTAAGAACAAATCCATTCCTTCTGAAACACCTGCCATTCACACCCTTAAGTTACTTATCCAATCTCATTTCTTCTGTTTTACCATAACACTCCTGCAGAATGCCCTGTATGGTCAAATATTTAAATAGTTTAGCTCTAAGCTTGTGAGTAGTTCCAGTGATATCTGCAGCTGTAATCTTGCTGATCATGAGCACATGCTTAAATACACGAGTTCTGGTGAAGTTTTTCAGTTTTCTCTGCAGTTCCTCTCTTTTCAGGCTGAATTATGCCTTTTGTTTCTCCACACCCTGCAAAATTTTCTTGCAGGCCCAGTTACAATATCGAGGGTTAAACGCATAAGAAATAATTCATCTGTTACCTTTAAGATAACCTGCCAGGAACTGTAAAAAAAGACTCTTTAAATTCTCAAAAACCTCAAACCCAGTGTTCTTTACATCACAGATCTCATATCGCTCATTTCAGGACCTCCTACATCAGGGTTTATTGAAAACACCCAGTGCCCTCTTTAACATCCTGTTAATCTTCAGTTGTGTAGCACCTAAAATGTGGTGTCTTGGGTCAGGAAAACCAACACAACTTAGTGCTTTATATATCAAAACCAACCATTGACCTGCAACCAGAAAGGAATCCACAAGCCATAGAGCTGGCCATGTACGTTTAGTGTGAGGCATTTTGAAACACAGATGTGAATGCAAAACCTTGTCACACTTGATGCTGTTGGAGGAGGTATATGTGCAAGGAAAAGGGTGACTGCTGGGGAATCTGTTCTAAATTCTCATCTTGACTCAATCAATGTTTCATTCTAGACCATATGGGGCTCAGTATTCTCAAGGGCAAAGCACGGATGATACTTTTCCATTTAAGTAAAATGTTGTGATAGAATGAATGATTAGGCAAACAGCAAGGGGGAAGTCACAGAATTTCCCCAAACTGAAAGAATAATAAAAACTAAGCAGACCCAAAGGAGGGTCATGCACTGTCACAATCATCTCTGGATTAGCCTCTGAATAGCTGAGTGTTTGGTGACACAGTCTATTAGGAAACTTGCCCCAGATTTCCATTTTTAATTCCCTGTTCAGTGGCCCTCAACTGTAGTTTAACAGTTTTGATTTCTTCTTCTACATAATTGATGTCCTTATCAAACTTACTTTAATTTTCAAGTAATATGGTAGCAATTCTGACAAATAAAAATAAGGACAAAAGTATCTGAAATCTCTGCTTCAATTAAGCAAAAATTTCTTTTTTCATTTAAGAAACCTGAAGTCCAGCAAGAAAAAGAGAGTTCTGAATATTATTAAGTGTGTGGTTATTATATTATTATTATTATATTATTATTATTATATTATTATATTATTATTAGGTGTGTGATAATATTATTAGGTGTGTGATTTTACTCTCTTGAAAAAAATGGCCAAAAATAAGATTCAGAAAACAGTCTGTATTTGCAACTTACTTAGCAAAAATCAGACTTGCTTTTAATAAAAGCATCTTGAAAATCTCCATCCTCCATGACCATTTTAGTCTTCTTATAACTCCTGGATAAAGAAGCAGGGTCAGAATGACGTTTGTTCTCATAGCATTACCATTCCTAGATTTTTCTTTTTACACCCTGCAGAAAATTTTGGCCTTTGTCAGCTATAGGAGGGAAGCCACGTATTCCAAGCTTTACCCAGGCACTCCCTGTTAGTGTAATCTTCATTTTTTGAGTGTCCAAGGGATTTTCACATCTGCTGGTGACTCACAATTGTTAAGATCTGTGTTTTGAACGTAAACTGTGATCCACATGGCTGAGTTTGGCAATTAATCAGACTTATGGTGTTTCAAATTTGGCATTTAAATTTTGGCATACAATGTTTTACCTCAGTGCCTCAAAACTTTTGTGATAGTGCTGCCTTGTACCTGAAAGGGGTATGGGGAAGTAGATTAAGTCTCATGAACTTTGGACATATAAAGCAGCAGATTTTAAAGTCATGCAGAGGACAGAAAATACTACGGGGAAATTAATAATTCTGACTTCATAGTTCAAGTAGATCCTTAGCCATATGATAAGTAATTATTGTTCCCTAATTCAGTAACATCCACTACCTCCCTTAAAAGTGGCAAAAGTCCCACTGCAGCAAAGCATATTGGGCCATGCAATTAGTGACAGCTTCATATGCACATGAG
The DNA here is from genome assembly GCA_013397295.1 of Polioptila caerulea. Lineage (NCBI taxonomy): Eukaryota > Metazoa > Chordata > Aves > Passeriformes > Certhiidae > Polioptila > Polioptila caerulea. Next base: position 198,760 of record VYXF01000647.1, on the reverse strand, counting down.
ATTTTAATTCACATTGTATGGGAGAGCAATTTCCAAACACTTGAGTATTTGACATTACAACCTGAATAATATCTTTTTAATATATCTTTGGGCAGTTAATTTGCATCTAAAGACTCTGGAGCATTTGGAAAAATGATGGATTGACACATTGGTCAAGTTTTCCTTTGATGAGTTAAATTTTATTTTCTAGTACATACATATTTAATACTATGCTAACATTTTTCCATACTTAAACCTTCATGTCAAACCACTTTTAAATTTATTTCCAGAGGAAAGCAGCCCAAAGTTCAACCAGAGCAAGCTTTATAAAAAAATTGTGGAAAGAAGAAATTAATTCTGACACATCCGATCAGCAATTTGTAACATCATTTATTTCAAACTCCCCAGACAGCTGAAACCAACAAAAGATGATAATTTTTGAGTACAGTCTTCAACTGGAAATAATTTTCTGTCTTCCCTAGCTCCTCTACTTCCCACCCCCAAAATATAAACCATTTTACACAGTAACATCTTTAATCTTTTCTTTTGTCTCCCTAGCACATAACACAGATGGGCTGATAGGAAAACCTGGCCACAGTCCACTTCTCTCCTAAAGAATGAGAAACAAAAAACAATTGAAACTTACCCAACCTGCTCAATGAGCTATTTTCAAAAGAAAAGAATGCAAAATACTAACCTTTCTAATTTTTGGCTGTTTTTGTTTGTATATTATTTTTACTTTTGCTATTCCCATTATGATAAATTAGGGCCCTGGAACTGACCAGCATGGCTTCAGGCTAGTCACCATGGGAGAGAGGCTGCTGTCCCCTTAAAGAAATGTGATATACTCCAGTCCACCCAAAGGTATCTTTTAATCACATTCACATTATGGAAATGGAGCAAGGTGCAGGTGAGAGCAGTGGAGGAGGAGAGAGTAAAGAAAGGCAATGTAGGGGAAAGATACCTAGTTTTTTCCCCTCGAGGTTAAATAGGGTGGCAAACTGGACACAGCTACATACAGCTGAAGTCTGAAATCAAGTGAGAATCACAGTGCCTTCTCAATATCTTATAAAAAAGGATATGTGATGAAATTATCACTTAAAACAAGCACATCAATCACTTGACAACAATAAGTAAAATTCCATAAAGGGAGCAGTCTCTGATGAATGTAACAAATGTATTGGTTTTATCTACACTTATATTTATCTGCACACTAATAAAAGGCTCTTTCTATACTGAGTTATCCCTTTCCTCTTGACAGCACAGTGATTAACATTCCTTGGCAGATTTTAGAGAAGTTCTGGTGTCAATAAAGTCTCACTAAACTGAGCTGAGTTCAGATGCTATATGTCTCATTCTTTTGTATCTCAGTTCCATTATCAATCAGATAGTTTAGCAAATAATTTCAGGTTAAAACACCAATCTCTCCAGCTCCCCTCACCTCAAAACAGAGTGCACGGTCTTATGAGTGAACTTACCCAAAACCAGGGGATACCTGGTTACTGCACACAACCTCCAAGCTTTAACAGGGCTAACGCAGCACGGGCCAGTTGTACAAACAAGCGAGTAAGATTTAAAACATATTCTATTTTGAATACCACAGTTTCCTTAAGGGCAGTTTAATGCAGCATATTTTTCAGATTTCCTGTGTGTTGCATGCCACTGTGATGTAATCTAGCGAGATGCTCCAAACTGTGACAGACATTTTCAAATGCGAAAAATATGTTTCCAAAAAAACAAGGTTACTATCACAGCAGACTTCAACAACAAAGGAAAGCTGGACTGACAGGTCTGAACTACATTTTGGGATATCGTGAACCTCTAAGGGCATGTAGCCCAGGTAATATGTGCAATACAAGAACTTAAATGTACTCCAACAGCGTCAAATGAACATTCTGGAGAGATCGTACACTCTATGTTTAAGAACAGTGGTCAGTGTGAGAATGGACACCTTTTGAAAGGCCACCTAGCAATAGGAATACATTTAAAATGTAAGCATGAGCCCATCAGCCTTACTAAGACTTTATCAAATGCACTACTTTGAAAGACTCTCAGGAAAGTCAAGTCTATCATTGTTTCTTTTAGGACAGGTTCAAGGAATGAACACCTGAAGATAGTGGGAAGTCTGAGGCACAAGGACAGTAATAATCTGTTCTCTTTGCCTTGAAGAGTGAAAAGTAATGGACTTTAAATGCATTGAGGAAGACTCTCATCAGATATTATGGAAAATTACCTAATGGTAAGGATAATGAAGCACTGGAATTGATTTCCTAAGGAACCTCTAGGATCCCTGGAGTATTTTAAGAGCAGGTTAGGTAAGCATCTGGCAGGAATGACACAAGTTTATTTGATTCTGCCTTGAGCCACAGTACAAAATGACCCTTGGAGGTCTGTCTCTCATACCTTTATTTTCTATGGATCCATATTTTTGACAGCTGGAATAGATGTACCAGGTTTCACATAAAATTTCTCTTTAGGCAAAGCCTGGATTTGGGTCTTTGATTTGGCATAAAGTCTTCTTTTCAGTTTTGATTGCCTCTGTATGGCATGGCTACTTGAAGGGGAAATTTGACTACGATAAATAAAAGAATTATGAGATTAAAAAAACCAACAGGTTTTAAAGGACTACTTTAACACAATAATTTCATAAGAGTCAACAGTAGGATGCAAGAGACAGATTTTCAAAGCAGAAGTGCATCTTGTTAAAAGTATGAATCATTGATGTCTGAAATTATCTCCCAAGGAAAATGGTGGAATACTTTATCTTAAAGACATGGATTCAAAACTGGCTATCATTCCAGAAGATAAATTTTAGTCTTATAAGTTACTGGATTCAATATAGAAAGAATAACTTAAATTACTATGGCTACATTGTTCAAAAGATCAACTTTTTCTTATGTAAATATTTATTTTCATATTTGTCTCCTAGAATTCTAATCCTGTTTTAAATTATTCATGTTCTATAATCAAGTAATCTCTCTCTTACATAATAGAACAATGTTTTTCTGGTCTTTTGTTTTTTTGTCAAAACAGCTATCTTTCCCATCTAAGATATTCAAAATGCTCACCAAAAAAATTCCAAGAACACGAGAATTTTCATAATTCTTTGGACTTTTGGATTCTCAGATGGGAAGAATATACCATTTTCTGGTTTTATAACTGCCTGTTATCACAATTAGCTTACATTTCAGAAAAAAATGGAACCATTTTAAAAATTACCTTTATGGTTTCAAAAATATTATTATGAATTATTTGAATTGTTATGAATTATTATTAATTATTTTGAATTATATATGAATTACATTTTCAAAAGCTAAAGGAAAAAAATCAGTCAAGTGAAAGAAAAAATTAACAGAACTTTGATTCCACAGAGCAGCTTTTTCCAATAAAAAATTATTGCTAAATGTTCCCATCCCCCTTAAAGTTTAAATTTTTTTTGTTAATAAAAGCTCCCTGGTCTTTTACTTTAATTTTATAATTTAATTATTTAATTTTATCTATTTCATTATTTTATATCAAAAGTCTTTTTCTCCAGTATTCTTATAGCTTTGGGGGGTTTTGTTGATTTTTTTTTCCAAAATCTCCAACTCATCACCTTTCCTTTCAGGAACAATAGGCTGGATCTAAGAACAACAGAAAAAAGAGAAAAAATATCTTCATATCTCTGGCTCAGTTAAACAAATCAATTCTTATTGGTCCAAATTATTTGGATTACCTTGTGTAATCATCACAAGAAATCACTTTGACAGTGTTTGTGTCTTTCAGACATGTCCACAGGGATAGATGCACACTTACTTCCATAGCATTGAGGGAAGATTTACACAGCTCTGGAGGCAGAAGTCACCATTCTGTAGCTCTGCTGAGGGCATTTCTATTTAATGAGGGTGCCCACTGACAAAAATTTTAAGATTTTGTCATGTAAAACACAACAGACTCCAAGTTCAGGTTGTTGATATCATGCAGTGCTGATCATTCAGTCAGAACAACACTTGGTGCAGTCAAAACAGTCCACAATGTGCTCTCTCTGTGCTGTCATCAAAATCAATTTGATTTGTGATTCTTAAAAGTAAACCCCATATTTACCTAAACCATTTGTTCAGACTTTAGTTACATTCATCTGAAAATTAATTTCTTATTGATAGAATTCTGTACCAGACTGTCCATTATTTGATGGGAAGGTGATGCCAGGTAGACCAGTCTACAGCTGTCTGCATCATCTCATTTCTGCTGTTTGCTTACTGGCACAAAATTGCAATTTTTCCCCTGTTTGGGCCATTCCCCAAGATTTCAGGACTTCTTAAAAATGAACATCTGGGAAACAGAGATGTCCTCAGCCAACTCTTTCAGGATTCTTAAATGTAAGTTAGCCAAGACAGACAATATAAAAATGTTTATCCCTAGCAGATCTCTGTTGTTTTCTTTCAGTACTGATGAGCTAGGAAGGTGATAAAGTGTGTCACTGTATATATTTCCAAATGGAGATGAGAAATCCTTGTTACTTCTGTCTTTTTTACTTCATCACTGTCGGTATCCTCTGCTTTCTCTAGCATCAAGCCTATCTCTTCCCTAAGGCTTCTTCTGCTCCTAATATCTTCATCCCTGCCCTGTAACTAGGGGCTTTATAATAAATTTTATTCTTCTTGTAGCAATACCACCATTTCTGATTTATACAAGTTGTTTATAAGTATCTCTTTTTTTTTTTCCTACATGTCAGATATTTGGGGATTATTATAGCCTTGTTTTTCCACTGGACCAGAATTTATTTTAACAAATTATGTCCTTTGAATGTGGAATCAAGACTTAGCAGCCAAATAATAAACTGTTGTTGAAGAACTCCCTGCTTTCTTCAGATTTTTGCATCTCCAATTTTCCTTGGAGGCAAATTTATTCATCACTTCTCCCTAACTTTCACAAATGTGCTAGTTGTTGGGACAGCTCTCTTTTAATATATTAAGTATAAGTTACATATTACTTACAATCAGATTGTGATCATCAGACCCATAGCCACTAAAGGCTGCTGCAGTGTTTAATTCATTTATATCCATCAGAACAAGATCCAGCATAAAATTACTCTTTGTCAAACCCAGTATGTTTTGTATTAGAAAACCTTCATCTATCATCTATCATTTTTAGAGCCTTCACTACCCTCTGCACGAAGTGGAGCTTCCATCATTGCCTCCTGGATTCAAGTCACTCATGACAATTATTCTTTCTCTATATTAAAGACAGGTGTTGCTGTGGTGGATTCAGTGTAACTACCTGACATTAGTGCACGGTGCTGGCCTTTGTTAATTAGTGTAGATTCATGGCCAGTCAAGGCTGCACATTTCAGGTTTCCCTGTAGACTCCCAGTGTTCGGAACTCCAACTCACCATACTCAACCTTTTTACTATTTACACATTTGTCCTGTATTTTTCATGTTGTTCTACAGCCTTAGTCAGAGAGAAAGGAAGATGACTCTTTCTCACATTAATGAAAAACATGTATGGAAATTAGCCTGTAACACATTTTATATCTTCAAATTAATTACTTCTACTTATAGACTTTGGGTCTTCAAAAAAAAATTAAGATTTTCCCTCCAGCCTATGGAATAACACAGGCTGTTAGACCCCACTGCTTGTTACTGGATCAAGTTTATTCCTGATTGAAATATTTTAAAGGGACTGATGGTCCTGGTATTGGTAATGAACGCTTTGCACCAACTTCATCTCCAGTCTGCCACAAAAGATCAGCCAAGAGATCGTGTTGTGAAACCTTGGCATTATTTCTTTAAAGTTACATCGGCCAAAAGCATACCTGAATATTTTGCTATGGATTTGCCCCACTAAAGACCCAAAGTAACTAGTTTAGATTAAAGATATCTCTCCTCTGTACATAATTTTAAATGTGAACCATAATGTCTACATTATGCTGAGGATTCCATCCTCTAGCAATGTGGTGATAGATAACAAAAGAGTTCTTTGGGAAATGGGTAACAATATACAGTTAAAAGCAACTTATGAAAATAATTTATCATAAGTTCCCTTTAGCTTTTCTTAGCTGGCATTACCATAATTCATATGAATATTACTTAAATCATAATATAATTGTAGAGCAAGAGCCTTGAATTCCTACATTCAAAATAATTTATTTTTTTAAAGGCCTTGGAACTGTACCTTGGAACAGCATACATATTTGACAGCCTCTTAATCTAAAAAGCCTGCAAAAATCCACCATTTCACAAGCTGAAGAGCAATTTTCATAATTATAATTACACAGAAGCATGCACACAAACTTGGCAATCCCCTTGTAGGCAACTAGCTCAGACTAAACTTAAATTGTTAATGCTCCTTTGCATTGAACCAAGCCAAAGAGAGCTGTGAGACCTGATTTTGCTAATAAAGCTGATTATCTGAGATAACACCCATTAAACTGCCAACGTTTGCTGCAGCTACAAGGTTCACTAAGGGTAAAATTATATATTAAAAATCTCCAGAAGGAAGGAGCACTGCTAATGAACATTTTCCATGGTTATGTCTGCCCTGCAGATAACGTACCCAGACCCTTTAAACACAAGTTGGTGCCACCAATGAGGCAGCAAGAAGTCACCTTGCTTTAGCTGATGGCAAGCAATGGGGCCAAACCAGCCACCAGGAACTGGAGCAACGTGAAGGTGTTCATGTCATGAACACATGACTGCCTTGTGCAGCCAAAATCTGGGAAAAGAATGACACCAGGGACTCCACGCCAGCTCTCCGTGTCTGTGAGCACCAACTACGCTGATGTGATGGGCCCAGATACGCTGGCTGGAGAGTCAGACTGCACTACAGGTTCAGCACAAAGCATCCAGAGCACCCCAGGGAGTCTGGCTGCAGTTATCCTGTCATGGGACTGAGTCCAAACCCTAATGCTTTCCACACTTGTGCTGCGGGTAGGAGCATGAACTCCCTGCCCACTCATCCCTGCAAGAGTAGGTCAAGACACAATCTAAACATTCACAAGGCTCCAAAGCTCTGTAAAGCTGCAAAGCTTTGGTGCAGACTAAGTCTAAACTGCTGTTTCTGTATAACAACATGAGGCACAAATGTTTAGTAGTGGTAGACCAGGTTTGAGACTCTGTTCTAGGACCAGTTCATGCTGCTCCCATCATCTATGGTAAGGATGCAGTGTTAAACCCCAAGTTCACAAGATAAGCAAGTACAAGTTGATCACAGTAAATCAAATATGCTGTTCATCCTGAAAAATTGCATTTTCATGAGACTTCTCACCCATACAAGAAGTCCGACTTGGTTCTCTAAATCCCTCAATTTCTAGTGAACTCAATTTTTTTTTTCCAGAAAAATAAAACACAAACAAAAAAAACATAAACTAAAAACAGAAACAGTAAACCACTGCTCTCATTTGTACCCTGCAAGCAGAGCAAATCAAGGTCATGGAGTGCTGTCAAACGACTTTTTTTTCCCCCTTCTTTTCAGTTAGAATGGATTTTGGTACTGATTTTGGAAGGAAAAAGGCTACCAATGAACAAAACTGATGCCAAAACACATTTTTGAAAATAAAAGCTCCTAAGCTACAATACATGAACAGTCTTACTAAAGAGGATGTCCCAGACTGATTCTCTCTATAACAGGACAACTTTTCCAGATCCTTTTGTGACCCATATCCATCGTGGACTATACCTACTTCTTTTCTTTGCATTGTCTTACTTGTGAAGCAGGCAGAAGTAAGACACCTTTTAAGCTGTTATATTTTATTTTAAATCAACCCAGGCAACCAACATTTGTGCATGTTGTTTAATTTTATTGTTGCAGGATGATAAGGAGACTGTTTCTAACATGCAAGTCCTCAGATACTTCACAGTGTCAGTAAGCATTGAATGAAACTGGGATTTTACTAGAATACTGGTGTTGGTATATTCCTTAAAACAATATATAGATTTTTAACATTTTAATGACTTGTATAATTTTCAATACCTAGAATTATTCCATAATCCCACTATGAAAACTGTACTGCACTTTTGAAGGAGATTGCCAAGGGATTTTTTTTTTTACTTGAAATAATCAAGTCAATGAAGTCCTGAAACATGAGCCATTATCAATAGCTCAGGAAGACCTCACTGATCTTTAAGGCATTCCCCAAAGATTTCGTCATTCTGCAAGTATCTCTCTGCTCCCAGACACGAAGCTCTGCTCAGTGAGACTGCACTGCTAGGCCAGCAAGAAGTCATCACGTTGGTTAACAAGCAGCTGTGCTGTAAAAAACACTGAAATGGAATGAGAAGAAAAAACTGTCATATATTCACCTATGATAATCATGCAACAGTGTCATGGGAACACACACCTGGATGCAGCTGGCACTTCTTGACCTGCCCGAGCCTCCCTGCATTCACAGGGCTGTTTTAAATGATGCATGGGTCAAGATCTGGTTGAAGGTCTCTAAACCTCTTGAGAGCCCTTAAACCACATACCTGAAATGCAGCAGCAGCATTCTAATAATTCACATGATCTAGCTGAGTGATTTCTATTTGTGGTGATTTAACCAAATTCGGGGCAATTTCAATTTGTGTTTTCTTCAACAGGTTCATGAGGATTGCAGAAATAAGCTTTCCAATATGGGATAAAACAATTCTGAAATCTGTTTCTAGTAAATTAATGTGTCTCATTGCATGAAAAAGACATTTTTAAAGTTCATGAAGACAGAACTCATTGCAGAATATTGTTGGCTGACCTTCACATGCTTCTTCTACTCTGTGCCCCAAAAGGCATTATATGCATGTAATTTCCAATATGGGAACAATTTGAGTTGTAATTAGGCAAATCTCAGAAGGTTCCGCCACTGATTTGTTCATTCTTTCAATATTATTCTATAGGACACACCAAAAACATTACATTAGGTTCAAGCAGGAGACAATTAAGAAAACTTTAATCCTGTTACAAGGGTATGTAAACATATCATCACTTCATAATGGTGTTATTATACTTTACATATTGGGCAGATGGGTCGTATTGGTGTTCTGGCATTTGGTATTGCACATGCTGTCTACAAATAAAACTTGCCATATTAGCAGACACATTTCCCATTCTAAGACCCATAGAATGAGGGTTTTCTGCTAGAAACTCTAATAACAAATCTGTCAAAGGAAGTAGCAACAAAGTTAAGAGACTGGGGTAAATTTTTTTAATAAACTTTTCATTTTGATAAAGAAAAGTCAATAGATTAATATACATTGAGGACAGGTCTAACAATATATAATTTTTATTTTAAAACTCAGTTCTATGATGAGAGGAAAGCACCACTGTCATTTGATATGCAATATTTTTTCATTTTCTTTTCAGGTTTGTAATTTATGTGTCATTTCTATACCATTCATAAATACATAGTGTAAGTATAAAAATATATCTATGAGCTTGCATATATGAACTCATATATGTATGTGTATGTGTATGTAAGGACCCATTACTATAGGCCCTAGTTGAAAGTCAGACCTTTTGTACACTGGATAATACAGTTGAACTTAAAGATATTGTGAAGGTTATAATATTTACTCAACATCTATTATTGCAGAATGCTTATCCATTAAACTCAAAAAAGACCATTTCTTCTGCAAATTACATTAAGAAATTAGAATAAAAGAAGCAAATTAATTGCATACATATATTGTGTTCCTTTTGTCTGGTGATCAGTTACTATAATACCATAAAATATAGAGAGAATCTTTTACTTTTACCTGAATTCCAAAGTGATTAATCTTTCAAGGTATCTATTTTAACAACAGGATAATATTAAAAATCAGCTTACTTAAAACAATATGGAGTATTTTGGTATCAGCATAAAATTATGGAGAAACATAAAAGAAGAAAATTTAAATCACAAATTTTGTTTGAACCAAGTGCTCAAAATATGGAACATGAAATTGGCAATGTTAGTACCCCAAACTTAGGATCTACTCAATGGAGCTTTAATACCAGTTTGTATTCACTACTGTGTTCATGGTCTTAATTTTGCAAGAGCACAAAGATTGGTCTGTGAGTAATCGAGGATGACTAAGAAACTGCAGAACAGGCAAAAGGATTCTTGGTGCCTCTCTTGGCATTCCATTCCTGCTGCCAGTAATCAGAGGTATAAGGACTTCCTAAGACAGAGATTATTTCTTCATGTTATTAGCCTTTGAGTACTCTTTTTCCATTAATTCATCTAATTGCTTTCTTAAATTCACATAAACTTTCAAGATTATAAGTGCCGCACTTCAACTATGAGCTGTTCATTCTGAACTTGCCATCCCATAACATTTGCTAAGTCCCTTCCTGGTTTGCTTCGTGATAAACAGTGAATAAACGTTCCCCATTCACTAAAATCATGCCATATCCTATTCCTAACATATCTTCTACCCTCCTCAATCATCCAGCACACTAAATTAGCAAAATTGCATGTTAGAGCATCTGAATGTATTGAAATATTAAAACTAACATTCCCTAACTGCTTAATTAGATTGTCTTTTAAAGTTCAAAGTATTTTCATCTCCTCTCTGAAAGAAATACATCTTTTTCTAAACTGTGCTAAAGAAAGATGTGCCTCTGTTTGCTGGGGCTGTGCTGGAGGATCAAACAACTGAGAAAACTGATGGCAAAAAACAATTAATAACACCACAGCACGAGGTATGTAAGGCACATGTCAGTTCATTTATACAGCACATGTGCATGTGACAACTGTCAAAAATACTTTTTTAGAAAGCAAACTGGTTGTGTAGATTTAACAGGTGAAACCTGTGTAGCAGGCATCCTTCAGGCATTAACCAGGCAGTGACTTAAACAATTCCCTTCCTCCTCCACAAAATGAATCATATCACACAGCTGCTATTTGGGCACCACTAGTTAAAATGAGTCTGGTTTTCCAGCTGAGTCTGTCAAAGTCAATGTGATGGTAGCATTAGAGACTCAAGCCAGCACAAAATGGTGAGAACAAAGGAGCATGTCCTCCCTACCACAGAAACACAACACAAACAAACAAACAAAACCTGTTAATCATTAGGCATGTACATGATTTCCAGCTTGAAAACCAAAAAATATTTATCTCAATTTTCATTGCTGAACTCTGACATGTCATGTCAGACATGACTGTAATGTGCAATTACACCCTGTAGTGAGTGAGTATTATTTCTTTATGCAAAAAGGAAAAACTTCCTAGCTCTACCAGCCTGCCTTTGAAGGGATTTTGCAGCTTCTCACTTTTTTTCTTTGTAATACACAGCTCCAACTAAAATGTTGGAAGAATGAGAAGACTGTTGTCTTCATTGTTTTATTTGCAAATGGGCTCGGGCTAAACTTGACTGAAGCAGAGATTGTATGGAAGTGATTGAATTTTTGCTCTCATTCAGATCTGTGGCAGAGCATAATGTTGAATTACCAGATTTGAAGAGCAGAAGGGCAAACAGTTATTCCCTGAAATGCTTGGGACTGGGGCCTTGTGGCTGTCATGGAAAGATGTGCTCTGAACTCTGGTCAGCAAATCGCTGTTACTTCCTTTGGGCTCTGCTTCAAGTCAGTTGTTGTGAGCTGAAAATGCAGATGGGTGAGATGAGTTCTGCTGGACAAGATATTTTTTGGGTGTCACCCCCGTACCCCTGCAGCCCAGCCTGTCCCCGTTCTCATCTGTGACTCCACGTGCCAGAGATGCTCACAGGCATGAAGTCTCAAACCAAGCAGCACCATGAAGCCACTCGGAAGGCCAGGAGCAGTGCATTATCTCTCAAGCCCAGGAGGGTGATTCCTCCATAGCTGCAAGTTAATGCTGTCAACCCTTTCCTTTCTGCTGTCTCAACATCCACACTGTTTTCACCCACAAACACGCACAGGATCCATCAAATGAGTTTTCAAATCCACCAAAAAAAGAGAAAAATTAAAGATGTGCCTCGGTCAGATGGTTAGGGAACACTGGTGGGAAGAAGGACAAGGTCTGGCAATCCAGACTGGAGCCTGCAGGGAGCAGGCTCCTTGTTTTTCCGGGTTAAGGAGACATGAGAAGGTAAGGAGAGCTTAGAATCACTATCCAAAGTTTCAGACTCTGAGAAACTATTATAACTTTTACCTGCCTTCCAGTCCTGGTGCTTCACTTCGCAAAAAAGAGAAACTCAACAGCCAGATTTTATTATGGCTGTACCTTCAATGTTGTCAGAGTAACACCATGGACAGGTTTCACAACAAAACTGTAACAATACAGCAATGACCCAGTTATTTGAGTATTTTGGTCAACATAAATGTTCCTGACTAATAGCTACAAGCAGCTGTAAGAATACTATTTTCTCAGGCCACAAAAGTGAAGTCATTTTGGTGGGTTTTTTCCAAATAACTGAGTATAAGACCATGTGTTATATATATTTAGGATTTGGACAACAGAGGCATATACTGGGAAAAGATCTTAATTAGGATTACACAGAGTGTGAGATTAACAGATGCAGAGGACTTAATGAACTTACAATACTAAATTATTATTCATTTAGTATTCAAAGAGTTAGCAATTACCTGGACTGTGACAACAAACCTAAGAGTAGTCTGTAAGCATTTCTGTGTACAATTCAACAATGTGCCCTATCAACCTTCTTAGATCAATTCCATTTAAATTACGTGGTTGTTAACAGAAGACAACATACATATGCTAGAGCTAGGAATTATTAAATATTGGCTTAACACTTTTATACCTGTTTATATGAATATTGAAAAGATATTAATTTGCAAAACCAACCAGAAGTTCCACAAGATCTAGAATGTAGACTTTTATACATTGGCTTTCTGTTGTTTCTAATTTTCTGCAGCTTTCTCTAATTTTTTATGCACATTTAAAATGGTATTGTCTAATATTCAAGATCCACCTTTCTTTGAGATCTTCAAACTTCAAATTTTTTCTGCCTTGCTCTCTGTTAAGCAAAAATGTAACTTTTAAAAAACATATCTTTTAAATAATTCAATCAGTGCCTGGGGTTTTTTTTCTTATTTCATGTGCTCTTTGCATAACAGTAGAAGAAACAAGAGCCTCCCTGCTGCAGGGGGGTCTCAGACACAATGATTACATACCTACCAATAAAGTGGGCAGCTCCAGGCCCTGTTCTTTGGCCCTGGGAGCAGAAGCATGCTGTCATAACATGGCCACATGCATTTATTAAACTCTCCTGGCCTCTAAAATAGGGAGGTTGTATCCAAATGGCCTTTTTGATTGTCCCTGGACCAGGCTAACTCCAGATCAGGAACAGTACAAGAGACTTACAGTAAGCCCAAGCCAAACCCATGCCAAGGACGGCTCTGACATTTCAGGGACAGAAATACCAGCATTCAGGGCCAAGACAAGAGCTCTGGCTGCTGATGTGCCAGTACAGATACCACAAAGGGATATGGATAATTGCCCAAGAGAGATGAGTGACTCTTGGCCATACCCTCCAGCCAACACCAACATGAGTAGCCCCTCAAGAGCAGTGTTGGCTCCCTGGGAGTGTTGAACCAGGAGCCCAGGGGTTTCCCCGCCCTTGGCCTGCTGCACCCTTAATCTCACTCAAATGTGTTATATTCTCTTTTAAGGAGGGTATAACAGCCCTGCAGCCTTGCTACTGTCCCATTTTATTTCTTGATCAGCCCTGCTGCTCCCCGTTTTCCTCCACCATGCCCTCCAGCCCATACCACCTCCTGCAGTTCTCTTCCAACATCTCTGTGCCTACAAACTTAGGCTAACAAAGACCTGACTCAAGACAAAGGTTAACAAGACTGAGCATATTCACAGTACGTGGGCATGTGTCCCACTGAAGCCAAGAACTACAGGAAAATAACCAAAGAAAGAATACACTCCAGCGAGATTCACTGCAGCATACTCTATTAGGGAAACATTGTGAGATTATGTTACTAACAGTGCCTGAAATATCTGCTGCTGAAAGACAGATTCATATTAACAGCATGTGTCATTTGTTGGGAGCATTGTGATAAAAACAACTATCACATTGCTAGATGTTTGATGCTTTATAAAGGCTATGTGTCATGCAGCAATCTTATGTCACCAGAGAGAGAGACTGAAATGATAGTTCCTGGCTTCAGAGAGGCAAGTCTAGCACTTAAACTGGAAAAGGTACAAAGTCACAGCATTTCACAATGTACTATCTACTTTCTTGCCTTTATTCTCCTGTCTTCCCTTGTCTGCAGGTGGCACCTGTCTTTTGCCAGCTCACAAGGCCACTCCTGATGAGAATGAGGCAGATGACCCTGTCCTTGATGTCACTTAGCTGACATGTCTGCATTACCCAGCCAGGGGCCATTACCCCTCAGGCTGACATGAGGACCCCCTTGAGCCCTGCAGCTCAGTTCCAACCCAGATACCTCATTTGAGGACAACATGGGGACTGATGAGTGGGACTTCCCAGCCCAGCAAGAAGGGCTATTTTTGTTTAAAAAAGGTGAGTTCTGGTCACTGCTTGTGAGCTTCAGCACAAACAACTGCAACAGCCCATGCTACAGCAGGTTACACCACCTGCTTCCTCCCTCTTTAGTCTTTTCCTGCTACATCTGGCACTTTTTTTGCCCCTAGGAGCAGTCTCAAAAACAGGGAGAAGTAGGACCTTCCATTCTTTCTCCTTTTTGCTAACAGCCTGATGGGGAGGATTTTTTCAATGAGTGGAAATGCAGGATACTTCTCCACATTAAAGAAAATCTTTTTCTACCAAAGCTTATCGTATTCACATATATTTTACTAGTAATAAATAATAATTCTGGCCTCATCATTAAATTATTTGGTTTGCTAATTGAGTGGTTTGCTCATAGGATTATTAAGTAATGATGTTAGGTATTTTTAACACTGCAAATTACTTCTCCAGGGGTGACCATTTTAGGACTATCTTCTCTGTAAGAACAGGGTAAATGTAAAGCTTAACTCAGAGCAATGACTCCAGCTGGCTTTGGGTCAAGAACCAATGGCCCTTACAGCATTCAGGCCAGGCAGAAAATATGCTGAGGAAGGTAATTTTAAATTAAGTGTCCTTCCAAGGACTGGAAAGAAGTGTCCAGTAATTTTCTTCAGAACTACTGAAATATTGCCACTAACAAAAGAAAGCGGTAAGATAGAGCACTTGTTCAGAATAAACCAGAACTGCCTAATCATTAGAACCCCTCACATTTTTGGTTCTGTTAGCTGGATCAGACAGTTTTGGATCAGATACATTCTACTGTTCAGACACATCTCAGAACCTGGGTCCTGACTGCTGCTCTTCACCACGCCACAGCTCTGTGCCATACGGGATTTCACGGCTCTTTTCCAGTAATTAACACTACACCAAAGGGCAAGGAGAGGTTGTGGCTGAAAATTAATGCTATAGCAAAGGCCCATTAATCATAGCTTTCTGCACACCAAATTAACTACAGAAGGTAGAGCCGATAACATGACAAAAATTAACTACAGAAAGCTGCTAAAAAAATGTAAATACAGCCTAAGGTTTTGGAACATTTGCCTTAAAGAGATTTTAAAAGAAGAAAACAATTATTTTGGTTTGAAAACAACATGTCAATTTTTTTTCTATGCAGTATTAAAAGATTAGCTCAATATCTTAGAGGATTTTATTGTCTGTTTATTGGTTTCAAACCAGAATCTAATCTGTGAAGGAACAAAAATGCTTTCATTTCTGATGCAATCCTGCTGCCTACAGACATGCATTTATTGCCATTAACGAACAATTATCGACATATGAACATAGGCATACAAGACATATGAAGGTAGAAGAGAAAAAAAAAACAAACAACCCTCCCAATATAATTAATGACACTAGTATTCAGTTAAAAATCACAACGTCCTTAACACTAGACAACAGCTTGTATCTTCTGAATGATGGAAAAATTCCCTTTGGGGTTTTGTGCTGAAAAAAATGCCAAACACTTTTGTTCATAATACAAAAGTCACCGAAGTCTAGGTAAAGACTTGGACTTTGGATCACATTGTAACTTTTCACAGAAGGATTTCTTTTCCTGAGGTGGAAGAAAGCAGTCACAATGTATAAAATTTGCTTACAGAGTGAGCATAAAGAGAGTGGTCTTATCTCCGAAAAGAAACCACACAAGGCACAAAGAACCTTTAGTTTGCAATTTCATGTTTGCAAGAGTTTCATGTTGTAACTAAATAAACAATATCATTCCATCAAGTGGGAGATTTAAGCTGGTTCTTCCAGGAAGCCAATTAACATTTCCAAGGACTTTTTCCAGGATTCATCTACTATAGTTTACACCCCTAAGATTTAGGTATCTAAGTCTGAACTAAACCCTACGTTCCCTTTAGGATCAAAGAGAGAAGGTGTCACCTCCAAAAAACTGTTTATTTTATCCTACAGCAGGCACAGCAGTCAGGGCTATGTGCTGGACATACCTAATTCCCTGAGAGCTCCAGAGGAATATTTCCTCTTTCAGATACAACCTCAGGTCTGTGCAGCTGGACTTGATGAGTTCCACTGTAATAATGAGCACTGATGTTTAGATCAATAAAAGTATATATCAGCCAAAGGACTACAGATCTGTGCTTTTCATCTGCACACAGAGTGAATGAAAAACTGTGATTTAGCTCAAAATCTGAAAAACACCCATTTTTATGCTCACTCTTTTTATACACTATTGTGAGGAAATCTATGAAGAAATAATGTGAAAGGGAAAGGGGAAAAAAATAAAAAATACAAGATTTTCTACAGAACATCTTTACTTTTGGAGTAAAACTCAGTAAAATTCCATTCTCTGCTGAAATTAAATTCATTGTGCAAGAAAACAAACTGAAAACACTCTGGATACTAAGTCTTCACAAACATGAACATAAAGCTAATTTCTTAAATGGAACAAAACAATTTTTATAAAATTTTCCCAAATTAAAAAAAAAAAGTTTGACACAAAAGTTTCTGAAATCCGAAGCAGACAATGTCTGCGTGTGTGTGCGTGTGTGTGTGTGTGTGTGTGTGCGCAAGAGAGAGAGAGAGAGGAGACAGTTCATCTGCCTTATCAAAAATTATAAAAGAGATTCAAATCAGACCCTCACACATGAGGCAAAACCAGATGTTCCAGCCCACATAAAGTTTTTCATAAAATGCTTGAGGTTTTGCTTTTCTTCCAATGCAAAGATGAAAATAAATAGTCATATTTTTTTAGGAGGTAAACAGAATCCACCAGAAGGGCTTTTTTTAGCCTGAACTTTTCTGGTTCTTAGCTATTGCAGGCGCTTAAATACTCACAGCCAAAGGGATGGGGAATGGCAGAGACAATCAACCATCACTGGAGCCAGTGCAGCACTTAATGACATTTTTTGTCTAGGGTTATCCAAGACAAACGGTGAAAGGAGGAAGAGGAAGGGGAAACAGCCTGGCAGAGCCCCCATCACTCACCCCAGTGCGAATGCAGAACAGCTCCCCTGCCCTAAGAAACATTCCTCTGGATTTACACTGGAGTAAATTAGAGAAGAATTCACTGCAATAATACAAAACTGTTTACAGTTTTAATAGGAAAAAAGGTTAAAAATACAAAGGGAACAGTGAAGCATCTTTTTCATATTACCAGTGTTTTTAAAACTTTATCAGACTCAAATTTAGCTTTTAAATGTAGGTCAGAATCAGAACCAGGTTTCAAATTCACCAGCCCGCCCATGTTTTGTGCTTTCTGCTAAAAAAAGAGGGGTAAGTTTATTAAATCAAAGTTCATGGAACTGGAATCTATAAACCAAAACTTATATATCCTGCTCATTGTTCTGTGTTGATTTGTTTTGTTATGATTTAGAATCACCATAAGGCAAAACAGTGTATGAAAAGACAAACTGCAGAGAAAGGGGGGAAAAAAAAGGGGAAAGAACTTCTTAGCACACCCAAATGCTTCCAGAGAAGAAATGAGTAGAAATTTATCTAACTCAGAGTAAGTTTATTAGTCCTTTGAGAATGCAATACAAATGCTATATTCCTGTAAAATTTGAAGGTGACTGAATAATCTCATGCTGGACCAAATACAGGCCCATTAAAATCCCTGGGAATCACTCCATTGACTACAACAGGATTTACATCAGGTCTCTTCTCCTTTTTTAGGCAAGGGAACACAAGATGGGGTGAAATTCTATCCCTAATGAAGTCAATGGGAGTTTTGCCACTGACTTCATTTGGACCAGAATTACTCCTCCTCCATAATCAGAATATGGAGTGTGTTTTCCGGATATAATCTGCTGGTTGTAAAAGAAAACAGGAACAAAAAAAACTGTGGCACCATCCAAAAGACAGTATATACTATGAAATTACAATGTTACCATGTTTCCAAGTGGCGTGAGACAATCTAAAGAAAAAGGTTGATGGAACATGAACAAGTGTATAGTAAAGGCCACATTGCCCAAAGTACTTGTCAATGCTTATTTATATTGCAAATTGTAACATAGAGATTTTGTGACAAATAAGAAGTCAGGAGTCACATTTCTAGAAATTCTGCCCTGCCTACACACTTCTGCTGGCATTTCTGTGGTTGGTTATCTTGTCAAAGTTACACCAAAAATCTCAGACAAAAAATGTTTGCTCCTGATTTTCCATTCTAGTTCCTCATTCTCCATGCCCAAATAAATTTTTTTAAAAATCCTCAAACCAAACCCTTTTTCCTTAAGTTGTCTTAGGTGTGGATACATACAGGAAAACAGTACATGTTTTTCTGGCCCATCCAGTGTTGTGTGTTGTTAGGCCTTGTGCTTTTTGGGGGACAAGAGCTTCTCTGAGAGCAGCCCTTGTACTGCTCATCACAGAGACTCGTAGAGATTGGTCTGGGACAAGGATGCAGGGAGTGAGGGCACATCCCTCAGAGCTCACCCCTGGCAGTGTAAAGCTGTGGCTAAAGCACAGTTCCAGGTGGGATGCAGGTGCCATTCTGGACAGATGAGGAGGTGCAGCAGCGCTGTCCTGCTGGACACCTCTCCCGACCTCCCAAATGAGCTTGAGCCTAACCCACTCATTCTCTCAGAGACAACCTGGGAAACTCACCAGGAAGCAAAAAAGGCACGTTGCAAAGTGAAACATCTGAAACTTGTGTCGGTCCAGAGGCAGGCACAGGAGAAAGGAAACAGTACAGAACGTGTGTCTCTCGGCACAGCCTGCAGATCAGAGCCTGCAGACTGGGCCCCAGATGAGCGCAGCAGGAGGCAGCTGGCCATGCACTGACTCATGTATCCACTGACAAGTAGCAGTCTTAAAACAGGGTGTAAAGATGCCACAGCTCTGCATGAGTGGTTCGTCAGGCAAGGCAGACACAAGTGAGAGCATCAGCAAAGCCAGCAGTGTCCAACTGGAAAGGCAAGATCCTGAGCAGAAGCACAGCTCTGCTGAGACCAAGGCTCAATCCATACCAGCAAAGTAAGTGAGGGCTTTGTCTTCTCTCACCAAGCTGTGCCTAGGGGATTTGGTCAGCACATTCCAGGGACCACACTGCCAGTTTCACAGGAGCAACTGGGCGGTCTCAGCCCCCCAAAGTCCTTCCAACTCCCTCCCAGGCCAATATCCCACTGCTGTTACTACCAAATGGAATGGCACTGCCTGAGGCTAATGGCAAAAGAAACACAACCACAGACAGCAATCCAGGTCCCTGAATTTCTGCGCACACAATCTCTCTGTAGGGAGAGGTGGTGGCAGCAAGTCTGGGAAACACTGAACAAAATCAGGAGGAGAGCAGAGCAGGGAAGCCAAAACAAAACATGAGGCAAGAGAGAAGGAACGCAGAGTTCAAGAGTAGCTGGAGATCAGGCTACAAGGTGTGGTGAAAACAGAGCCACTCTGAAATTATTTTAGGATTCAAGAGCAAACCTGGAATCATGAGGGCATGGTGTTGACTTCAGCTGGTTTTCTGCGACATCCTGGACTCTTTAGGGCTCACAACAAAGCCAGACTGAAAAAATCCACAGGGGAAAATCATTAAACAATCCAATCTGAGATGACAAGTGGAAAATGAAAAAAGGGGACTCTATTTGTCCGAGTTCTGTCTTCATAGAAAAATAGCTGTTGGTTTAAATGCCAAAGGCCAGCTGACAGTGGGCACAGTTTTGCAAGTGCTTTAAACTGCTTTAAACTGGTATTTAGATGTCCAGACTTAAGCATGATGCTCTGCAGCATCTCAGCTAGGAACGACCCCAGCTTAGAGCAGCCGTCTCTGGAGGGCAGCACAGGGGCTGCTGAGAAAACTGCATCCCCTGATCCCTCCCTGCCAGGAGCAGCACAGTGCAGCGTCCTGGGGTTTGCAGTGTCCCTGGGAGCAGGCTCAGCAGGCCTGTGACACTGCATTTCAGCAGCTCCAAAGCTGGGCACAGCGTGGGCAGCCAGGTGACAGTGCTGGGCTGTGCCTCCCCCCCAGGGGATGCAGGTGGATGCACAAGTGTCTGAGGGACACAGAGGGCTGCACTAGTCCATCCAAGGATCAACCAACATGCTCAGCAGTTTGCCAGTATCACTAATTGTGGATTGACAAATATGCAGGCCAGCCTGAAAGCTTTTTTTTTTCTCCCCACACTTTTCTCCTGGATGTGATTTTGGCAGCTAAGTTCCCTGGTAACCATATCTCTTAGTCACTGTCTGTCACTATTAAGCCAGGGTCCTTTCACTCTGTAATTGCAACCCATGTGTAAAGTTACTCCTCCTGAGTAAGCTGCCTTTGATAATTGCTTTTTCTTCTTCACACCGGGTGAACATTAAAGACCCCGGCACAAGTGAAACAATAGACTGTCGGGATTCCTTTCTGACACACTCCATGGATGTGATCCAGTTGGCCATTCACAGTGTATTTACCCACCCAGCTCAGCTCCAAGGTAAGCACCTACACTCACTGCTAGAGTGGTGACAGGCTTTATTTACTTTTGCTGTAATGGAGTGAATTCTGCTACAAAAATGACCTTTGTTAACAGCGGGAGTATGCATGGGACAAAGAATGACACTGCAGAGGTGGGCTGTGGATCACAGGAATCTGCTACAGGAATCATGATACAGCAGCAAAACATAGGGAAAAATCACTTTAATTGCATGGTAAAAATAGTAATGCCTCCACACATGATTTGTTAAGAACCTTATGCAATGTGCCCAGCTCTGAAATTTGCATTTTAAAGCAGACCAAAAGTTGGAAAGGTTCTAGAAAACACATCTTCTATCAAGAAATGTAAAGTGTTCAATCAGTTTAGGCCCTCAAAGAAACAGAATTTTGAAGGCTTCTAAAGTGGAAAATCATAAATACTCCTTAGCTGTATCAGAGAAAGGCCCTAGAAGATCGATTGGCTGAAAGTGCAAAGTAGAGAAATGTAAACTGAAAATAGGACACAAATTCCTTACAGTGAGAGAGCAATTAATCACTGGAACATACTACCCAGGGAAGTGGTAGATTCATCATCACTTGGAGCCTTTAAATTCAAATTGAATATTTAAGTGACATGTTCTAGTAGTCCAACAGCAAGTTAACAACCACAGCATCATTCATTTGTCTAAGTGTAAAATAATTCCAGTTCCTTACACTGCAAAAATCTTGCCTGCAATGAGGTGGCACTTCTCACAGAGTAGGTGAGTTACACTGGGACGGTGTTCCCTTTCAGCTTCAAATCTCATTAACCCACCAGCATTTAAATTGTTTTATTTGTCAAACCCCTAACTTGGCTGTTACGTATCATGCACTTTTAATATGTTGCAGTTATGCTGAAAGCAAACTTTGCAGGTAAAGAGAAACTAAAAAAAAACCAAAAATAAAACCCCAAACATATGTACAACCAACTAAGTTAATTTGCAGTAACAATTCAAGCTCTAGCTCTGGAATGTCTTACCTTCTCAGCTCCAACAATTCAGTCTCAGCACTTGAGTAATTAATTAAAGGAAGTTTTTGCTTATTTTATTTTTTAAACCTATGAATCATTTGTTGGTGAATTCATAAATCTCACTGCTTCAGAGAAGAGAATATAAGGGTTTCTGTACTTTGTTAATCAGAGAGACCCAAAAGGCTTTACTGATTAAATTTAGCTTTCCCTGCTTGACTGAGTGCATTGCCATAAATGGATATTTTCAATCTGTGGAGCTGCAGTCCCTATTGACCACACCAGAAGAAAGTCATTTATAATGGAAGAGATGGTGGGTAGTATTATAAGGTAAATCAGATAATATTATAAGATATATTAGATTAATAAGTTAACTCAGATCTCTGACAGCTCATGACTGAGTTTTGGTATGTCAGAAATGTAGGAACCTGAACTGTGGGTCAATGCAATGAACAAAGTCCAAAGGAAGTTCTTGAGGAGAGAGGGTGGAAGGTTGTGAGCCACCATAAATGTCCAAGAAAAAAAGGGAGGATGAAGCAGCTGCCTTTTAAAGAGAAACAAATCCATGAAGTATTGGTAACTTTTTATATGGATAAAGGTGAATTGAATTCTGAACAATGAAAGAGTGCTGGATTAGGAACTGCTGGTCATGACCAGTTTCTATTTATTACATGTAGGCAAACACAGTACAGGCCAAAGAGCAAAAATATTCGGGTATTTCCAAACAGTTATATTCTGACACTGGGAAAACACAGGAGAATGAGGTAATAGGAAAAATGTGGACAAAATATTATAAAAGACAGTGGAGAGTTCTTCAAGAACTTGTTAGATGACCAGGCCGCACATGATCAATGGAGAAAGACACCAGTACCTCAAATCTCCCCTCAGTTCAGTGATGTACTGAATGCTTGGAATTTCAGAAGTTTTATTCAAGAAATAAGACGTCAAACACAAACCAAACCATAGAGATTAGCTTTTGTAAGCAGCAGAAGGTGTGTAAAATGGACAAAAGATCCCTAAAGAAAACGTCATAGTTGGCAAAACTAGTTGAATGAAAAAATGTAGATATCATGATATCAAAGAAAATGAATGCAGATTTCTCAGTGTCAAGGGCAAAATTCTAAATAAAAATAATTTTAATAATTTTTACAAATTAAAGTTAGATATATATGTTTTCTACTTGACCATGATGTGTCTCTATCACCCAAGTATGATTAGTCAATTTTTTATTTCAAAGGAGAAATAAAGGTACGAAATAGGGAATTAGATAGTGTCTTATAAGGATGTATATTTTAAACCATCAGCTTGATAACTTGAACTCAGGAGCTGTAAAGGACTTGCCTAAAGAAATCACTGCTCACTTGTTGCTTATTTTTACTAAATCCCAGAATATCAAACAAGTCTGAAAGCACAAGATGAATGATCACCTTGTGCAAACATTTGAGAGGAGCAAACTACCTACCAGAGTTATATTACTGAATATCCTGACATCGACCTCAAACAAAAGAATAAAAAAAAGCACATATGGAATTTAACTGATAACAAAATAAAGGAGAACAATATAATGAATACCAGACAACATGAAATAGGTTACGGAAAATAGTGTTACTTAAACAAACTTGATTTCATTCTCTAAGAAGTTTTTTTTATAAATTTAACTGTGTAGATGTAATAAAATTTTATAGGGTGTTTGACTTGGTGCCACACAATATTCTGATATAAAAATCAGCTGTATATAGTACTAAGAAACTATATACAAAATATATTGAAAATTAGTTAACTGATATAAGCCAGGGTGTTTGTAAATAATGTAACAAATAGGGCTGTTTCTAAGAGGGTCACAAAATGATGGCTATAAATATGAGACCTACACCATACTATCCTCAAGTATTTGAAAGGAAATTTAAAACTACAGCTGATATTTTTTATGGATTATTTAAAAACAGTAAATGGCAGACAAAAAAGGGGAGAGGGCAAGCAAAGTGAACTGTAGTGCCTATAACCTGGATCTACTAAAAAAAGGCTTTTCATAAATTCATACGTGCAAGGAGAAAAAGAATGGGCTGTTCTTATAAAACAGGAATTTTCTTTGGATAGCAGAAGTAGCAGAGATAGATTTTAAAGCTCTAATGGGCCAGGTTGAGGTCCTGGCATCAAACAAAAGGTACTGCTGCAGCCCTGAGAAACCTGCTAAGGTGATTTTATCTAAGATTAAATTTCTCCAGTATCTATTGTGGAGCCAAAGCCACCACACTGAATAAAATTTTGACATTTTTAAAGAACATTATTTTACTCTTTTCCCCACTCCTCACACACCCAACAAGCACAGGCAGAGACTGAAGAACTCTACTGCATGTACCACCAATACATTATTAATGATGATTAAAATTTTGGCAATTTGATGGACATTCAAAGCAATCTTCTGAAAATAAAGTAATGGATTGCACGGGGGATCCTTAACCTATCTGAAGGCTCACAAAAAGTTATTGCAAATAGCCAAAAGAAAACAGATTTTCAGTTAAGTGTTTGAGTAATTTTAGATAGATCTAACAACAAAAGAAACTACACATTAAGAAGGTGAACCACTCTTGAAAGGAAAGAGTAGGAGCTTTCCTGTTCTGTCTGTGATTCAGCCAAATGTGACTGTTGGGTTCAGAAAGGGGTTAACTGAGTTATATGTAAGGAGGCCAAACTAGATGATCTCATGGTCTCTACTGACTTTAAACACTATGGAAAAGGACTTTGTGATTGGAATGAGACGTTCTCAGATGGGCAATCCCAAATTGAGGCATTAAAAACACATCACCACAGAGGTTCTATTAAGCGCATGAAAAGCTGCTGAATTTAAACTTTTGTAACTTCAAAATTACTGATCCAAATTTCTTAGATTTTTGTCAGTTTATTTTATATTCCCTTTGAGGCAGGATTATCCCTCGCCTATCTATAAAATACCTCATGCTGAAGCTACTTGGAATTTTCTTTTCTCACCGTGGAAAATTCTGACTTTTCAACGGAAAAATGAAAAATAATAATTTAAAAAAATCTATTTTCAGCCAAAATGCTATTTTTCAGGGGAAACTTTTTCCCAAGAGTGATCATTTCTTCACCAAAATAAATTACTCTGTCAAAAGCAAAACCTTCATCCAAAAACAATTTTTATGGAACATTTTCAACCCACCATATCTACAATTTTGGTGGTGCTATAAATAAACAGATCAAAAACACATTCATTGTTATCAGTTACATGCCAGATAAAATAAATGATTCCTTCACTTTACCCTGAAACCTATTAAATTTGACCTTTGTGGGATGGCTTAAAAAAAAAAAGATTATCTCTGGTTTGTATCCTGTAGCTATGAAACTGGACCACCTTTTTATCTCCTGTCTGTCCACAGGATGATCAACATTTGAATTTTAGCTTAACCTATAAAAAAATTAAACGTGATATGTGGGGAAAAGCTAAATAATCTAAATGT
This sequence comes from Polioptila caerulea, assembly GCA_013397295.1. Classification (NCBI taxonomy): domain Eukaryota; kingdom Metazoa; phylum Chordata; class Aves; order Passeriformes; family Certhiidae; genus Polioptila; species Polioptila caerulea. The sequence goes on along the minus strand of VYXF01000647.1, from coordinate 173,537 downwards.
GCAGATCTCAGCTGTGATATCTCACCACTATTGATGGAGCAGAGTATTTCCTGGGGAAAAGGAAGATTTGATGTATCCCACGCCACGGGGATGGCCACACAACTTGGTGCCAGCCATGGGCACTGACTTCAAATGCATTCACTAGGTCAGGATATCAAGATATTCACTGCAGGGTGAATGTATCTACAATCATCTGCAGTGTGGAAAGAACTGGACTAAATTCCTCCACACCAGCTTCCTACTTTGATTTCTAATTATCTTGTTTTGGTTAATTTGTGTCAGAATTCATATTATTGCCTCTATGGTCAGTCTTACATTTCAGTCACTGCTAAGGAATAATACTTTTATTCTGCAAATTATCTGGTGACAGTACAGTACATTTCCAGATCAGAGTGTTTATAATAATAATTTTACTCCCACTAAACAATATGGGTTACTTCACGACCTTTGCTTCTAAGTAACAAAAGCTTTTTGACTGATGAGTGGCAAGAATTTTCCAGAACAAGTTCTCCTTAAGTTCACATATTTTAGCTGCACAAGTGAAAAAGAAAAGCACATAGGTCACACAACTGTCCCCTGCTAGAATTCACTTGACCATCATCTCTCTAAACTAGACTGGATCATGCTGGTTTTGTTCCTACTAGACAAAAGTCAGCTCAGTCTAAGAGCCATTGGTCCAGGTTCCAAGAAAAAATGACAAGATCAGATAATGAAAGTCACATATCTAAGAGCACAGGCAGGAAGATAAAGTGTGCTTTGAGATGTTAGATAAGCCTATTACAGTTGGCTGGCACAAAAAAAAAAAAGAAGAAGAAATTAGGTTTTGTCTCTCTTTCAAGGAAAAGTAATAAGGAAGCTGGTGGACACTCAGCTCTTTTCTAAGATTAATCATACCATTTGTCATTCAGTGACATGTCATGTCTGGAGATTTAAAAGCAGCCTCTAAATTTCCAGGAGGAAACAGGTCCCGGCCGAGGATTTTTGGGGTCCAGTGTGGAGAGTAGTCTCCAGAGGTGATTTCATCCTGCTGATGAAGGTCATGGCTCCTGTGATGGATGAGGGTAGGCAAGCCCCAAGTGACTCTGGGACAACTGTGATCTGTGAAGAGGTGGCCCTGAGCTCAGTCCTCTTCTTTCATACCCTCCTTCTTTAGTTTTTTTGTACACTATTTCCACATCTCTCCTGTCTTCTAGCTGTCCATTGCAGGGATCCTTCAGCCTATAGATCACTGACATTCCAGACCAGGTTCTTGTTGGCAGCAAGGGCTTTCATCATTAGCTACCCACAGAGATACACACAGCAAGCCCTGAAGGCAGACCCCACATCCCACCCAGAAAACAATCCATCCCTGAAAAGGAAAAGAAAAAGTTTTGAAAAAGCAGTAGAGAAAAAATGGAGGGAAAAGTACAAGGGATGAAACCTTGGTCCTTTCATAGTGAGAGCCTTGCTACTACTTGCAGCTCTTTCCTGAGCTTGGTTTTGTCCTTTTGAGGACACAGCTGCTCACAGGCAAGTGCTGAAGACCGCAGAAAATCCGGTCATATTGATCATTTCAAATGATTTTCCAGATGGCAATTCATGAAATTCATGAAGGATGAGATCCTGAGCACACAGACACCAGTCTCCAAGAACTCCAAACAGGGCACAGGACAGTGACAAGGGACATGGGAGGGAAAACTGTGCGGCAATAAGTAACTGAGGTGTTGGTGCCATGGGATGGCAAAAAACAGGAGCCACTCGTGCAGCAATGCATCTGGCCAACCTCACTCCTTACACACTGGCTATAGGCCCAGCATAGCCCCCTGAAATTCAGACTGCCATTGTAAATTCAGGGAAGAAAGCAATCCTGGCCACCAGCCATGAGAATTTGGCAGCTAGGACAGAAACCTCAGTGGTACCATTGATGTCAGCCTGAAGGCTGGAGAGGTGCTTTCAAACCAACCTACATCTGTTCTTCACAAGCAGCTTTCACCAGCAGCCCAGTATCTCTGAAACAACACTTTCCTTGGCCTCTGTCAGAGATTTGTTTGCCTCAAGAAACCTCAAGTTTATCCTCAAGCATAAAGTCAAAATTTTCTCTGCAGTTACTCCCTGCCAGTTTATTCTCAGTACATATTGCAGACCTAAAAATTCTGGATGAATCCAAAGAGGCAAAGTCAAAGAAAGGGGGGAAAAGAAAATGTTCTGGCAACCATCCAGTCACCAATGGAACTGGAGGAAACCCTATCATATGAATCATTTAAAAATAAGATCAGTCTGGACACAGCCCTGGAAAATGTACCGTGGGGAACAGGCTTGTATTGGCGGGGGAATGAACAGGATGAGCTAATCCTTTAGGTCTCTTCCATCTCTGGTTTCTGAGGGCCCAGTCCTCAAGGGACCTCGCAGGTTGGGCTCTCGCCTTGTCTGATTGTTTCAAAGAGCACCAACAAGCACTAAGGCCCAGCTAAGGTCACATTGTCACGGATTAGCAAGCACCTTTGCAGAGGTCTCCCAGGAAACAAGACCTGATCTAAAAAGTCAGAGTGGTTTCACAAACAGCTGAAGAAGGGTAAATGAGAAAACATCTCTTCTTTGACCAGACAGAGGCTCAAGGTTTAAAATCCGTATCTGATACTGTGCCTGTTTGAGGCTGGGATTTTGGGTCGATGTATCATTAGAGACAAGGCCCAGCTGTGAAGCTTGGAGCTGGAGACAGTCTACTATGGTATCTGTTTACATCCAGAAATTTGGGTTGAGACGTTATCTAGTCAGAAAACACTGGCAACTTGCCTCATCCTATTCCAAAAAAAAGCTCTGGATATTGCTAAGTCCAAACATCAATAAGACGTCTTTTTGGGAGAAGATGATGGAATAGAAAAAGACTCTGAACCTTCTTCCCAGTCACCACTTCAATAAACTGAAGTGTCAAGGGACTGCTGTGATCAATATCAAAACCTTCTCTTCTCTGCTCATTTTCAAATCGCTGTGTGTAAATTTGACTGGAGAGGTGAGAACAGGCTTTCATCTACCAAGGCCATGAAATGAGCTACGAGATGTGAGGTTTGTGTCTGGTTCTAGTCATCACTCACTTTCTCTCCCAGCTCCTTAACTTCTCTTTGCAATGTCTCTAAAGGAAGCACTAGTGCCTACTTTTTGCAAAACACTTGAATTCTCAGCTAACTGGTGCTTTCTCAGTGTGGAGTGTTAGTGCTGGTAACGAGGAGGCAGGAGAGGAACTGTGGAGGGTGGTGCAAGTGGGTAATGAGGCAAAACCAGCAAAGGGATATTTTAGGCTGGAAATCAGGAAAAAATTAACAGTGAAGCCCATTAGACTGTGGAATAGGCTCCCAGAGGGAAATGCTGGCAGCCCCACCACTTGAGTCATTTCAAATAAGACTGGACAAAGCACTAGAAAATACACAGTAGGGAACAGCCCTGGGCTGACCTTCGGGGAGCGGAGAGAAGGAAGGGGGAAAGTGGTCTGTGTGTCCTGAGAGGTCTTTTCCAACCCTAATTTCTATGAATCTGTTACTGGCTAGTGAGAAAATGTGATGTAAGGGCAGCCCGCAGTGATTGGCAGACTAAATGAAGGTCAAGAGTAATTTTTTGGATGCCTGGAGCACAGTGCGTGTCCCAAGCACTGACCACACTCACTCGGCATGTTTAGCCACCTGGCAGCTCTGCTATAGCCAACCCAAATAGTTCATATAAAATTGAAGTGAAACAGCAAACAACCATCATTCTCAGAAATGTTCACTTTTCCTGGGATTTCTTTTTCTCTCATTTCCTTTTTTTTTTTTTTTTTCCCAGACAAACCAAAAACAAGTGATTGAGTTGAGGTACTTGCTGAGTGAACTCAGCCTTGTCAAGGCTGACTGGTGTCTGGTGGAACCATTGCTGGAAACAAATAAACATTTAAAAGAGGAAAGTCCACCTGCTGTACTTGGATATCAGTTCAGGCAGCTCCTGGGACTGCAGACAGCTTCTGAAACTTGATAAGTCATCATAAACATGGGCTAGAAATCCTGCTTGTTCCCCCACAGACAGATATGCTTCATCTTAGGCTATCCATGTTCCCTTCTCAATGCCTTTTTTTGGAATGGAAATGGAGATAAATGGAAATGGAGAATGGAAATAAAGCTGCACCTGGAAAGTCCTGACTAGATCTCATTCCCCTGCACGGCCAAAAGCACTGTCTCCTGTGATTACCAGTGCTCTCTTGTTCTTGTGCCCAAAGTGATATTCACTGATCCATATGTGTTAGCTTTGTGTGTTTTGGTGGTGCATTTGAATTGCCATTCTTGATCTTGCCTTGGCCTCTTCCAAGGTTTGTCTGCTGGAAGGAGCCAGGATGAGTCTTGGGCTTAGCTAATGCAAGAGAGCACTCTAACTGGCAAAGGATCTTGGTAAAGCACCAGAGAGGAAAGATGGGAAGAAAAAAACATGGGCAAGAGGAAGTGGGGAAGGTGGAATCAGCCAATAGAAGGAAAGGAGGCATGACTAACTGGGGTAAGCAGAGAGGAGAGAGGGGATAATTGCCAATGGAAGGAGGATCTAGAGAAGCAGTGAAAAAGCCAGAGATGTAGAGTTAACACATAAGTGGTGACACACAATTCAAATGCAGTTCTTCTGCTTGGGAGGATTTTCATGCCCTCGCTCTGGAAGGTTGCCTAAATTTTATGCCAGCTTTTGTTAAGGCATTTTTATGGCCTCCAAGCAGTAAAATCTCACTGTACTGGAAGCACTCAGGGTGGGATCTGAGGACCTGCATGGTCCCTGTGTGTAGCCAGCCTGGTGGGCCCTTGGCCTGACTGGAGACACTTCAGAGGAGTCAGACCTGAGGAGGAAGCAGCAGCCCTGAGCTCTTACTGCACAATCCAAGAACAACCAGGAGTTCCTTCTCTGCTCTATTCCCCATCAAAAGGGGGAGGTCTCTGCTTGAGGACAATGAAATTACCCCTTTGACTGCATGCCATAGGATGCTTCCCTCTGCCAGTCTACTTTTCAGTCATGAGAAAAGGAAAGCAAGGAACAGGGCAGCTTTGCTTTCCTCCTTTGCTTACCTGGCAAAGAATCTACTGGTTTATTTTTCTTACCTGTGGTTTTATTTGTCAGTCCAAGTATATCAAATCAAATACAGGTTTTGATCTGGATGGGTCTGGAAGGGAAAATGATACTTTCTTTCAACATTTTGTAGATCAGAAGAAGTTAAGCAAGGCCTGTAATTACAGTGGTATAAGCAGCAAGTAATGTGGGAAGAGGGATCAGATGATGACCGTCAAAATTAATTATGTGCAACAGGACCAATTGACCAGAGGCTGCCATAGGAAAAAATGAGCCAATATGCACTGCAACCTGCACAAAATAGAAAGCACACTCTGCAAATCAGGGGGAGAAAGAAGCTATATTGCCTTATCATTGATGCATTCTTCAGAAGGACACATAAAGGTACAGTATGTCAGAGTCTTGTCCACCACCTGGTTTTCACTATTTGCTTGTCAGAGAGGAGCCAAAACAACTGACTTCCATATGAAGGCATGACCTAAAGTTCATTTAGCCATTGCTTAAAATTAAAAATGCTAGTTTGTATTCATGCTGTTGGTCTGGAATAAAAAAAGACCTTTCAGAATCCCTCACAGGGATGGAGCATGAAGATTCCCCTTTTGGTGTAGGACTGTCTTTTGTGTTTTTGATTCTGAAGTGCAACAGGAGAAGTCTAAAAACCACACTATCAGTTTTCAAGTTTTTGTGACTAGGAGATCCTTCCCAGAAGAGGTCTTGTGGATCTCATCTAGGAAAAGCATACTTAATGTGTGACCTGTTGGAATCTGCAGAGAGAAAGCAGAAACCCAAATGCTTTAAAGTGGGGAAATCCAGGACTTGTCTCTTCACCAAACTACACTTTCAAGCTGACAACATTCCAATATCGTGGTCAGGTTTGTTGCTATTCCCAAGCTTTGTCTTCCTTTTGCCAGACAACATCAACATCTTTGTCCCATAACACAGAAAGCACCTAACACCGGCTTTCACACCAGACATGGTTGGACATCCAAACTCAGGGCTCCAGGGGGCTCATTTGGCATCAGTCTTGGCCATGTTATTAACTTTCCATGTCGTTTCAGCCAGATCACATCAATTCAATGTCCCCCTCCACAGAAGCAAGGATATGATTTCTCCTTTTGCTCATGTCTCTGCCACCACAGCCGCTACCAGTGCCTCTAATAAATCCCTCCTCACAGAAAACTGTCCCCTGGACCAAGGCTTTTCAAACAGGGTCAGGCTTTCTTTGGAGGACACCTCAGGTCTTCTCACACACCTGCTGCTTGCTGCTCCTGGGCACAGTTTCCAAGCTAGAATCAAATTATGATTCTGTCAGGCCAAGAGCAGGATATAAGAGCAGACATGGATCCCTGTCTGCCCAAGATGTAACGAGCAATTTAGTTTTAAATTTATTGAATATCAAGCACATAGAGGGAGAGGACACTGAGCTGTTTCCCATGGTGTTCTCTCTCTACGTAAAGACAAGGCTTATAGATATTTTGATAGCAAAACTCCCCTTTTTCCTTTTCAGTCAACAAAATGTAAGTCTCTTGCTCATCAGTGAGCTATGCTGGAGCAGACTGTTTTGCATTTGGTAATGAATTGCATACCATCTTTAGATAGAGATCTTTTGGACTAGTTTTTGGCATCTCTGAGGAAATATGTTCTCCACCTGCTCTCTGTCCAGTGCAAACACCATTCCCACAGCATGTTTCACTGCTGCAGACAGATCCTGCCACCTAGTGCATCCAGATGTGTACTAGCCCCACGGCACACCTGGAACAGCTGCCTGGACCCCCACTCCTCACCAGGGATGACCAGATTTCTCCATAATATTCCTTCAGTCACTGAAGTAAAAACACTGCCACCAGAAGCAGTTTTCTAAGAGATAGACCTAGGCAAATATTCTCCCAGGACCTGGATCAGTTCTCAAAAAAGCCATTTTGATTTTCATTTCCATTTAGGAAATGGCATATCTGTATTTCTCTGTTAGTAACAGGGAGGAGTAAAAGAGACCTCATCACAGTCTACAGCTTCTTTATGAGGAGAAGGAGCAGTGGAAGGGCAGGCACTGATCTCTTCTCTGTAGTGACAATGACAAGACCTCAGGGAATGTCCTGAAGTCGTGTCAGGGGAGGTTTAGGCTGGATATTAGAATAAGATTCTTTAGCCAGAGGGTGGTTGCGAACTGGAACAGGTTCCCCATGAAGTGGTCACAGCACCAAGTCTGATAGAGCTCAAGAAGAATTTGAACAATCCTCTCAGGCACAGGGTGATTCTTGAGGTTGTCCTGTGGAGGGTTAGGAGTTGTACTCAATGATTCTTGTGGATCCCTTCCAACTCAGGAATAGAGGATAATTGAGTATAATTCATATATATATTATCATATAATTCTATGATAATAAATCAGGTAAGCAGACAGAGATGCATCCTATTTTGTTCTGCTCTACTTCTTAGATTATATCCCTTTTCTCTGGTTCACTCAGACCATCATCCAACAAGGAACAGTATTGTCTGGTTTTGTGGTCTCTTTTTGCCCCCTTACTCTGTGGGGTTTCCTCTATGTCATGAAATGAATGGCCTTTCAGAACATCCTCAGTGCACTAACTTTGCTTCCAGTCACAGGTTAAGAGGGGCAGCTTCTGGAAAAGGAGAGAGTGCACAGCCCAAGGCTGGATTAAAGGTTGTCAGGAAAACAAAATGGGACTTAGGCATCCATGTGTGGCCTGATTCCCCTCCATGAGACTGAGCTACTCCCTGTGTGTGGGTTACACAAAACACACTGTCTTCCTCTGAGAAGTCAGGTCTGGGCACTGTCAGAGAGGGAATACCAAACTGGACACAAAAGATATTACATTTGACAAATTCTGTTTATCAAAGGAAAATGCTACTTTCATTTTGCTGGAAGAGTTTATAAATCTTCAGTTCAGGTTTGGAAGTCTTAACTCTTCCGCACTTTCCTCCTCACAGAGCCAATGATACTGTATTCTGACATGACAACCACCAGCTTTTTGCACTCTTCACTGAACAAATATCCACTTCTTTCCTCATCTCTCATCTCTGGGGGGAAGGTATTTGTTTTCCTCCACAGTAGCAATATAATGTATTGCTTCAATCCTTCATTAGCTGCCTAATCCAATTCACATCAGCTTCTTCTCCTTCCTTCTGCCCTGTGTTTCTAACCTTGCACCCAGAGAAAAGCTGTCTTTGCCATCCTTTTTCTCAAACAGTTGACCAGCCCTGCAAAATTTGTATTTCTCTTCTGCTCTGTTTCTTTTTTCCCGTGCTTCTAATGGTAAATAGATTCAAACTGATAAAGAGGTGTGATAAATGATAAATTCATTTCAACGACTTACCAAGAGCCTTGGTAGGCTCTCCATCACTTGTATGGCTTTTAGATAAGATCAGAGCTGCAGGTGAGAGGGGCTGAGCCCAGAGCAGTGGGAAGGGAGATCCACAAGCTTCCTTCTTGTGCAGTGCCAGGAAAGAGGCAGAGGACCCCTCTGAGCCACAGCACATCTGGATGCCAGGGTAGTGCCTTGATCCTGCCCCAAGGGGAGAATTGGGAATAGTGGTGGGGTACAGCTGGAGTGGGAAGCAGCTTATGGTGCATCCTGCTACTCCTGGCAGCAGAAAGGACTGTTCCCCTCAAGATCCTTGCCTGCCTGTAGCCCTCTTCCCATCAATTTGTGCTGGTCTCCCGATGCACAGTAGGACAAATAGGAACAGCACAAATAGGGGGGTGTTTCTTGCCCCAGGGGGTCAGCTGGGGCTCAGGCTGTGGGGCTCACTCTCCTCTGAAGTATAGGAGCTATAAATCCAGAGGGGAAAGGGTTTGGTCAGGTTAAGACCCCTACTTCAAATGACAGCTCCCTCAAACTACCCATGTCTCTCAAATCCCTCCTGCCCTCCACTCAGACCTCTTTTAAAAGTTTCATCACTTCCATTCCCTCTCTGGAATCCATGGCTTTTCTTCTCCACCTCCAGCCTGTAAAGCTTCAATTTTAAGCAGCCTGGCCCTATGACCTTCTCCTGCAACACACACCTTCCAAAAAATAATCACCTTCATATCTTCTCTGCAGTTGTCTGTGATATTTTCTGAGCCTGTTTGACACTCGCTGTCTCCAAAAGCTTGCTAATCTCACATTTGCCTACTGAAGTCCTCCTGACTGATCCCAGTATTTTCATCCCCATCTCCTGAAATCCCCTTGCCCCTTCCAGCCCTTCTCTAACAACTTGTCCTGCTGCTGCCCTGAAAAGAAATTTTTGCCTACACTGCCAAAAAGCCTTCAGCCATCTCTGATTACAGTGGAAAACTTTCTTCAAGTACTCTCTCTCCCAGCTGCAGGAAATCCTGAGGGGGCTATTCAGTGACCTTCATAATGAAATAGGCCAGATTAGATAACCACAATAAGCTTTCCTGGCCCTAAAGGCCTCCTGCAAAACAAATTGCATGATCTAGCACATAAGAACATGGATTAATAAGGACATTCAGGGAGGACAAACCGCATGTTCCTAAAGCCTTTGAAACTCCAGATGCCAAGAGCAGTCTAAACCTATAGATCTAAAGAAGGAGGAAAACAAGTGTAAGTGCAAAGGAACTATCTATGTAGCCACGATAATACCAGCATTATACCCATATCATTTGTTTTTGTATTATTAAACAAATTACACAGTATTCCCCAGTTTGAACTAGCAAAATGCCAATGGACAAGGGAAAAAAAACACAAAAGTTTGTTTTTGTAGGAATAATGTGATGACACATTTTCAGCAATATATACTATATTGTCAAGCCCTCATTAGACAAGCCAAATATTTTTGTGTAATTTCTGCAATAAAATATGAAAGCAGCAACATTCAGACAGAGAGGCTGGCTTTTGTTAGAGTGGGGCTCCAAGAATAACAGCTTGTGAATTACCAACACCATTGTTCGGGGGGAGAAAGTTGCTTGATATTAAGAAATTCATTAAGCCCAAACTGACATGTCTGTTTAAGCAGCCATTAGTCTCAATCTTTATGGATTTGTGTCCCAAACATACCAAATAACACCAATCATGGGTACTGTGTTGGGGCACAAATATGTTTTCCAGCAGATGTTAACGATGATTTATGACTCACATTTCTTCCATGTACTATGGCACTCGTACAACTCATTTGTGCTACGTGCTTGCAAGAGTCATTTCACCCACCCACAATGCCAGGGAAAGGCAATTGCCTCTACAGATCAAAGTGAGTGAGGCTTGGAGCTGTTACAGAAGCAGCACACAGGTGTCTGGAGCAGGGGGTGAGGAACACACGCATCTGCTAAGGCCCACCCCACCAAAGAGGCTCCGAGCCTCTCTGGAATTCATCCCCTGATCTCCCATCCCAAATTACCATCCCCGTGGGCAACTGACCTGCAGCACATGTCAACATTACCCTTTTCACACAGGGACCATGCACAGGGACAGGGTATGAGCCTCAACCTAAGTGCAGTACAGAGCCTCAGCACATGGCAAACCCTTTTTCTTTCTCCAGCAGAAACTGCCAAAAGGATTTAGGAAAATGGATAACAATTCACCCAGGAGAAATTTGGCAACGACACTGGTGTAAATGTTCCAACCTCTCTGATAAACTTCATATGATACTACAGCTTTAGGTATGCAGCAATGGTGTCTGACTACACAAAGTTTATTTATTTGCTGCTTGATCTGTTGTTTTTTTTTAATCTGAAGAACAGTTTCTCCTCATCTCCATCTCATATCTTTGAGAGATCTGATCTAGGATAACAGGAAGAAAAATTGGTTTCCACAGAATTATCAAGACAAACTACAGCGAGGCATGTGGGAATCTGTATTTGAAGTACCCACATTGCTGAACATCCATTTTCCTTGTTATCTCCTCCTTTTCTAAAAGAAATTGTTCAGTTTCCCACCTCAACTGAAACTCCCATTTGCACAGCAACTTCAGAAATCTCATCTGTACTCTGTAAGGCTATCATGTTAGACATTCAGATTTGGATCTGGAAGGTCACAAACTTGAGTGAACATCAAAATATAACACCATTGTGATGGAAATTCTATTTCCATTCCTTAAAAAAACTATAGGAATATTAACAGATACAGAGACATTGAAAGATAAAAGTATTTACTGAAGCAGCAAACTCTTTTAGGTTCAGGCTAGACTAGGTTTAGCCCAATTCACCAAGAAATCTTTCCTGAAGCTCACATAAATCAATTTTAGTCAAGGATTATGCTAATTTTCAATTTCTTACCTGTCCACACATGTTTCATTTATCTCCAAAATGACACTTCATTGTCAAAAGAGATCTCGTGAGTGCACTAGAGATGTGCAGCTCCCATCACCATTAATTGACATCCTACAGCACCATTTATGCAGCAGTGTCATCTGGAAAATGTTTCTTTCCTGCAGTAGTTTACAGCCTATATAGAAGAAAAATGTCAAATTTGGAGTGATGGAGACTTTCAAGTAAGAAAGAAACTCAAGGTTCACTTTAATCCCTAGGTCCCTGGGAAATTCAACTGCCAAGTATCTGTCCTACCCGACCAAGAAAGCCAAAGAAGCCCTACTCCTACATGTCACTGTCTTTTACCAGTCAAACAGAGCTAAGCTTTAGCTGGATTAAAGCAAAACTGCACAAACCACCAGAGACACATTATCAAACAAACCCTGAGACAGTATGGAGACTACCATGGCAGGATCAGATAGGAAAGACGGATCAGTGTATTATGCTTTTGTGCAACCAAAGAGTAGTAAGAAGTAGCAGCAAATCATCTGTGTTATTCCTCCAACCTCTTCAGGGAATGCACAGTGAATCCAAACCCACTTCTGCAGATCTTTCAAGCAACCCATGGAAAACCTGCTTCCTCCTTGCACTGTCACCAGTAACAAAACCTGACCCCAAAGCCCCCAAGCAGCCTGTGGTAACCACAGTGGTAACCAAAAAGGACATAGATTTTGGTCATGTTAAACCTGCCCTGTACCAACACTGATCAATAATCTGTGTGATGTGTCTGTCACCTGCATACACATCCTAGTGCCCACAAATAGTCAGTGCTGCATTGAAAACTTCTGCTGCCACTGTCAAAAGAATTACATGAGACCAAAAACCAAAACAGAGTAGTCACCAATTAAAACACACTCTATTTTGTCAAGAAATGATCTATTTACACTGAGAATGGAAAGACAAGTAAATAATAAGCCTCAGGCCTTGTTCTGTGAAACATTATACTGGTAAACACAGGAAAATATTTTCACTGGAAGGCAAGCACTGCCCCTCTATTGCACTTGCCTGTGTTCACCGAAGCTTGCAACACACAGGATGCTCGCTCTAGCTCACCTCACCAGCATAAACTCCCACAAAATAACAGTTATATTCACAGGAGAAAACAAATGAGCAAATTAGGTGACTTTTTTATTTGAGAGGACTGAAGACAATGTTCTAGAGTTTCTCAAGGGCATGCAAGCTGCAGTCCTGAGCTGAAACAGCGCAAGAAAATTTGATTATTTGGGAGTATGGGTAGAGTTCATGGTTTGTTTTCCACATTTGCTGAATCCCTCCATTTACTTACTCTCTCTTCTTTCAGTCCCACATGTAGTGGCTGAGTTCTGGCACCTTGTCCAAGTCTCCCCATCCTGGGAATACCGACCCCAATTGTTCTGGAATCAAAATGACCACACGGCACTTATAACATTTCCAGACAGACATAAATACACAGATTAGTCTTTTCTGCATTTTTCCTCATAAAAACAACAGCAGCTTCGAAGCACATTGGCACAAGCACTGAGATTAAGTATTGCAACCTGCTATTGTTGGCAGGCTTGCTCTGGCTTCTTCTGCTTTCCCCACCTCCTTGTAATCCTCTCTCCTCTTGGAGAGTAGTTAAACGCTATGTCCATTCATGTCACCACGGAGTAGTTTTGGCAGATGCATGCCCCAAGGCTGGGATGTTTTTACGAGAACCGTTTTCATATTTCACTGTTTGCCTGGCTGATCCTTTATCTGTTCTAACAGTTATACAACTAAACATACTGAACCTTCTGTCAGATGATCACTTATTCCATGTTGAATTGCAGGATATGGAAATTCTGCCAAACACAGTCCTGATCTAACTCTGTCAACTTCAGCGCATGGCTAAGAATGAGTTCAGACCTTAAACTCCTTTACACTGGTCTTTGAGAATAAATAGGAGCAAATCATCAGTAACATGTCTTTTGTTTTGTGCATCTGTGCCTTTCTGGGCCTAAAGGCTCCTTTGGTCGCCCTTTAGCTGTGGGTGATGGGCTTGTATACACCACCCCCCTTCTCAGAGGTGTCTGTTGAGGAGATCAGGATCCCATAGTCTAACGCTGAGAGCATTTTGGTCTAGAAGCAATGATTGCCAGGCTCCTAATGAAAAAGAAAAGATGGCAACAGATCCTTCCCTTCACTCCTCACTGTTGACCCTGCAGAGCCAGGAGGGAGGTGGAGGTGAGGGAGGGGGAAGCAGAGAGGAGCTCATTTCCCTTCTCCACCCAGCGGCATCTTCCTGGTGCCACCAGCTCTGGCTGCACAGATCCCAGCAGGCATTGGCTGCACACACTGTTGCTGCTGGTAGAAAAATTCAGGGGATTTTCATGTTGCATTTAAACATCCCCAAGACCATGAGGTCTAAGGGTTTTTTTAATGAGAAAGACCTGATTTCTTTTAGAACTCATGATTTCCAAGAGAACTGCTTCAAGTGGAAAAAAGCTGATCTTAGCTATTCCTCCATCATTCAGCTACTGCTACTGACTCAAACCATAAATGCAGCCTGAGAGTCTGGTGTGAACCTGATCAGAAGTGAAGCAGACAACAGATGATTGTCCAAGAGTTCAGGAAGGGATTTTGTCCACAGGAGAATCCTAAGAGAGAATGGACGCAGGGAAAGAAGGAAAAGAAAATGTACTGTTCATGTTTTAAAAAGAGCTATCAAAGTGTTCTGTAACTTAGATTTCAAAGTTTTTCAAAGAGTCTCTGAGTCCTCCTATTAATATTGCCACCTGGACACCTCCCAGACATTTTAACCAACTTTATCATGTGTTTATCTCATGTTTTCAGTGCTGTTACTCTGATCACAGTTGCCCACAAACAACCAGCATTCTTTTCTGATAAAAGCAGAGAAAGATTGTTTATTTATTAGTTTTTTGTTTCTGTGTTTTGACAAGAGTGGCAATCTCATCCCCTATCAGTGTTAAAACAACATAAATGAGGCTAAAGTAAAGGAAAACTCAGTGATTAAAAGATTGGAAGGGAATTTTTCAGCAAAAAAGTTCTTCAAAAATGTTGCAGAGAGCAGCTGAATAATCATCCTCAGCATCTCTGGGTGACTCACACACTGAATTTCTAAAAAAAGTCACGTCCTCTTAATATCAGCATTTCAGTTCCTCAGCCTCCAAAGCTGGGGGACCACAGACCTGTCCCTCTCATTTTTCCCTGCATGACTTCTGTCCAGCCTCTCACTATCTCAGCTTCTCTGGACCCCAACAGCAATTTCTGCTCATGGCAGATTTAATGAGGACTGCATGTTGCTGGCTATTTAGTTGGCTGTAGCTATAATTAGCTGACAAAAACTGGCTGGTTGTGTGCTCTTTT
>VYXF01000647.1:140756-158894 GCA_013397295.1 Polioptila caerulea | reverse complement strand
TTTTTTTTTGTGATTACATATCATAGTTGGTCTATGTGCAAGACAAAAGATGATTTTTTTTCTTTGTCACTCCCCAAATTCTCCAGGGAGCTGATAAGAGTCCTGGCTGCTTTCTGCCACTTACCTCACTACCAGCAAGAGGACATTGTCATCATTTCTAAGCCAATAAGTGTGTTGAAGTGACAAGTAGAGGAATTCAATCAGTCTCCTGCCTATGCCAGCACTTTTCCCTCTTTATGCAGAAATCCTGGTTTGTTTGAGTTTTTTGAGGGGGGGGCTGATTCTGCAAGTCAGGGGCTGTTTGTCACCAACTGCTGCAGGGACAGGCTCAGCCNGGGGGAGGGGGGAAATATAAACCAATACTTTAAATGCTATGCTTCTTGTTTCATGAAAATAATTGGTTGAACTGCATCTCCCAGTGCACTGTGATGTCCTCACACAGCAAAGGGAAGCAGTGCAAGGTGGCAATTCTGTGACTACAGCAGGACAGAGCTGGGGTCAGTCCATCTGAGAAAGTGTGGACATGGAAGTGGCTTGACATAGAACTTTCTAATAATATTTTTCACCTTAAATATTTCTTGGTCTTACTTGAATCTTCTATTTTTCATGCAGAAGACTCAATCTTCCCATGAAATTAGAGCCTTTTAAGGGAAGACTCAATGAAAATGTTTTTAAACATGATGTGCTAGAAGAACATTTGTTAGTTTATTAAAATAAACACATTATCTTCAGTAATCATTCACAGTAAAAGCCCAGACTCAAAGTCAGGCCAGAACATACATTTTGAGTGAGAAGACGGCATTTCCAAGACAGTTACTTTTCTAATCATAGATCAGCACCCTACCAGCAACAATAAAACTATCTGTAGAAGTACATAGAGCCATTCTTCATCTCCAGTTCACTGAGATGAGCAAGCAGAGTATAATTACCAAGATAAATGGGTAAAAATAATCCTGAAAATAAGGACCAATTAAAAAAAAGAAAACAAACAAGGAAAGACTTTTGATCTCTAGTCTGTGAAATCTCTCAGTGAAGGCAATGGAAATTATACTCTTGTTAGGACAAGGTTTCTACTCTACCAAAAAAGGCCATAAACACAGAAAAGTCAGGTGACAGATACTGGTACTCCTCAAAATCTGAATATGTTGTGGATAAAACCACATCTCTCCAACCTGAACCTGTCCAGAAAAAGATGGAAGGACTTTGTATCCCAAGAGAAGCAGAAACCTCCTGTAAGGTTCACAGTCATATAGAATGGAAACATAGCTCCTCTGTGGACATTGGCCAGAAATGGCACTGCTAGCACTAGGCTTTATTTCATGTCATCAGAGGGGCAATGCCTACGAGGCTGAGAAAAGCTCCATCACAACTACACCGTGACCAACCCAACTCCAGCTGCTACACATTTTCTATCAGGTTGCTTCTGGCAAGCGAACAACAGAAAGTAACTTATTCACTTTAGCAGCTACCACCAATTTCTACCTTTCTTCCTCTGTCAAGAATGCCCTGGCTATTGCTTAGATAACACATGAACAGCTTTCCCACAGTCTCTCCTGCTTCCTTTCACTGTTCCATAACTCAGCACAGCATCTTGTAACGCTAAGAAATTTTACCCCAGGGTATCATTCCTAACACCTTCCCAGTCCCCCCCAACAGCTGCCCCCACTTGCCTTTTGGGCAGACCCCCTCACAAGTCAAGCAGGTTGGTAAAAATAGTTCTCCCTGTCTGCCCCACTTCTGATTCATGGTCCACTTAGGTAACGTCTCTTTCAGCTACATGGAATGGCTGGGGCCTCCTGGACCCCAGGGACATTACATCCTCATAAATAAGGAGATTTATTTACAGATATAAATCAAGACACAACGTTTAGAACATGCTACAGGGAAACAGTAAAATGCAAGGAGAAGGAAAGAAGAATAATCAAAAGTCGAGGATTCTGGCCAAATTCTTCTTAAAATAGCTCTTCCAAGACATAGTGAACATTGTATCAAACTCACACAGGATCTTTGCTTCTTCATGACTCATTTCACTTGAGCTGGAGAGTAACAATTTCCTCCCTAGCCACCGACTCACATGGCTAAGACTAGGCAGATAGAGGTCAACCTGTTGTGATTGATCAGGCCCCTCTTTAGGGTAAACGATGCATTTCATCAAAAGCTACCGTACATCAAGATGTCAGCATCCAGAAAATCATCCTCTTTAACACACACTGACCCCCCTGCACACCCACACACACATGTGCACACCCAGCCCGGTGGTCAGATCGTCACCTGCTAGTGTTAACATGCTCACAAGCAATTACAGAGCAGACATCTGTTCAGGATGTTGCTCACTGGATCAGCATCTTCGCACTGAGATGGCTGCAAGCCTTTGAAGCGTTTGTGTTCTGACTCTGTGCTGTCTACTAGTGTGGTGTGGTTTGTCTGTAAAGGTCCCTCGTGCTGGCACAGCACCCATTAGTGTGAATTATCCTAGTTCTAGTTCAGAGCTAAAGCAATAATGCTAATGGGGAAAAGCCAGCCTCCTGCAGACAAGGAGAAGTCCACTTCTTTCAATTGCCACTAAGCGGGAATTGTGGAGTCCTGGGGGGAAGAAGATTTTGCAGATTTTCCTATAAACAATGAATAAACAGTGTCGATATCATGTTCTGTTTGACAAGATAGGCACCATCTCAGAGAAATCAAATAATGATTTGGAAATTAAAAAGCAAACACACGTCAGTTGCAGGGTCTCATCTCAACTATATTAAAGTTTTAAAATGTTCCTCAGAATGAATGCCAAAGCAAAGTTTGAGTTTTCACTGTGATTTCTGAATACAGACTGATGCAACTCCCTCTGAGGGCACTGGTAATATCTTGAGATTATCCTTGAAGGTGATTAAAAATTAAACTGGACAGTGGTTGCCAAGAGGTGGTAAATGCCCTCGCCAAGTCCCTGGTCCTCTGTCCTGGCATGTTGGCAGCAAAAGAGCACAGCCCTGGCCATGACACAGCAGAGGTCATCATGCCCCAACTTCTGTGGCTCTGCACCATCACACAAGTGCCAATTCTTTCTTTGCCCATCAGCTATTAAAAAAAAAAAAAAAAAAAGTAAAAATATATTTGAAATACGTGAGCTAGACATTACTCTGGACTTCACCACACCTGACCTCAGGTGGCCGTGAGTAACCCATGGGTATCCCAGCATATTCTTACATTCAGCCTAATAGCCCCTTCTCTTGTGGACTGAGAGCCAGGCAGAGCAGTGGGATTTTCAGGGTGAGCTAAGCCACATACTGAACTTGGACCTCTTCTCTGTACCACTGCCACTAAATGTTGCAAATAAGGGGAGACAGACTGGGAGGATGAGAGTATGGGAGAGAGAGCAAGAGAACAAGCACCCATATCTCATACAGACACAACAAATTTTAAGTCTGCACAGTTGTCTAATGTTGCCCACACCAGGAGCTGGAGCCCATGCACTGGAGCTGGAAACAGCAGTAGCTGCACCTCTGTGCAGCACAGCCCCAGTGCCACAGCCACAGCACTTCAGTGCCAGGTGGGAGAGCAGCACACATGGCACCCACGGGGGAACCCGCTCATCCCCAGGCCATCCCAGGGATCAGGCTGATCCCAGGTTCCTGGAGGCATTGAGCTCACACTGGACAGTGCCATTAGGACTTGTGTTTGCCCCATGCTGAGGGGGAGCTGAAGCAGGGAGCCAGTGCCAGGGCACCTGAGCTGGCTACCACAGGGCACCCGGGCTCTTAGTCACATTCAATGCCTGTGCTATATTCTTATCCTGAGCAGGTATTCCATGCCTCCTCTCCCTGGACAAGGTGCAGCAGTGGCTGAGCTCGCTGGGCTGCCGTGGAGCTGGGAGCAGGGCGGGAGGAGGGAGGGATGGCCAACACTTCATTCAGTGATTGCAGCCCTCCTCCAAGGCTCAGACTTTGAAACAAGACATTGGCAGGACTGCTTAGAGAAATGATTTCATCCTTGTATGAATAAAGCCAAAGAACACAGTACTTGTCCCCTTGGTGTTTATTTTAAAATAATTATTACATGTTCCCTTTTCTTTCAGGAACATTAAACACAATGCTGCATATGATTTTGTTCAGGAGGGCTGCAGATGGCTGAGATGGGGGAAAGTCAGTGGCAAGTACTGACATATGCACAATGGCAAGTACTCAAAAATGAACTCCTCATTCCCTTCAGCCTGAGGAATGCTGAATTCCGATACCATTGGGAGGGAAATGAAGATCAATAATAGCTAGCAGATTTATTTGGTTGTTGATTCTTCGAGTGCTGGGCCACCAGTCCTGTTGTATTTGTACTCTTAAAATCGAGAGCAGACCTTTGCAACTAAGTGCCAGCAATTGGTAGCAAGAAAGGGTTTCCTCAAGCAGCTGTCCTCTGAAAAACATGCCGTGGTTTGAAAATGTGGTTGCAAAATGTGGACAATGTGCACAGGAGTTATTAATGTTTGCAAGAAAATGTGCTGCTTCATCTCCATTATGGTCATTAGCCACAGCTGTGGTTTTGCAAGCAAAGAATTCTGCACTCATTCTTAGAGTTGAGATTTGGATTTCAGAAGTAGAGACACAGGTAGTTCCTATGATTCCTCTCCCAGCTACAATGCAAACTATAGACACAGGATAAAGACTTCCCATTGTCTTAAAGGACTTAGCACACAGATTGCAGAAGGAATTTAAAACAGGGTTTTATGGCATATGGACCATATTCCTCACAGTGAAAAGGGAATATATATATGGGGGTTTTTGGTTGGTTTTTTTTTTAAAAAAAAGGAGACAATACTCTGTCCAGGAAAACAAAGCAAGCCAGCCAGCTCTATGACCATTTGACTGGGAGACAGCTCCAGAGTCATTCCAGCACTGGCAGTACAGCTAAGCCAGAGTTCTCCTATAAGCCAGATGACACACTTGGAAAAATATATTCCAGAGCTTGTTATCCATCCCCTGCACCTGCCAAATTTGCCCATATGGGACCACAGGTGTTGGCTCAACCCAAGGAGGAAATGCATGGGAAAAGGCAGCAAGATGAAGAGTATCAATAGCTCAAGCAGTGAGTATCATCAAGCCAGTGCTGAAGCTGCTACAAGCCAATTTCTGATGAAAGGATTGTGATCTTCAGAAAGTCCAGTTCAATGAAGAGGGTGCTTTTAGATACATGCATGTGCAGACATTTAAAAGTCCAATATATAAAATGTAAATCCAGCTTGGGATGCTCCATTTTCACATATTTATGAACATAATAGTTGTCAAACTCTTGTGGGCACAGGTGCTGGAAGCACAGCTTTGGTGGCACAGGGTCTCTTTTGGGAAACTGACCATTAAGATTCCCCAAGCACTGCTAACATAATTCTCCTTACAGTGGTGTGAACAGGCCTATGCATTCCCCCCAAATTCCAAGCTGCTCCTGTCTGGGAGTTGTATCTCTGCTAGCGTAGCAGGGTGCCCAAATGCACTGCTACACTGGAAAGCAGAGAGCACTGCAATATTAGCGTGGCTGTGCAGCTTCTGGAGCCAAGACCAAAGGGGCTGGGGGGTGTCAGAACCATGGAGATGCAACCAGGGAGGAATTTGCTTAGCACCTGCACAGGTCTGATCTTTCTTCCAGGAGGCTGAACTAAAGCAGAGTTGTCCTAGACTAAGTGCAGCATACCTGAGTTTCAGTTCCAAATGGCCCCAGGCTGCTGGCTGCAGATGAGTCAAATCCTGAGCAGCACACATATCAGCACTATATTTGTCATTGGGAAAAATCATGGGAATTCTAGCATCAAAAGTACAAAAGCCCAGCGCTTGAACAGGAACAGCATCTCTTACATTGCCAGCTCAAGCCATCCAAAAGTTTCAGACAGGTTCCCATACTCATGAACTTGTCTTTAGCTAAGATTCACACCCCAAGATATGATTTTAATAACACATAAGGGGTTGATTGCATTTGCTGTCTAGGGTTTTTTTTTAACCACTGGGGTCTACTTCCAAACACTTCCACAACAGGAAGGCTCAAAATATGTTATTTTATGCTATTTTTCAAATGAAAGCTAAGGTTCTTATGTAGTCATCTTAACTCCAGGAGCTATGTTTTTTAAGGCACACACCAAATGTCAAGGGACTCACAATAAAATTTCAAGAATTGGCAAGATTGCCTTTGCTGGCTTTGGGGAATGAGCAGGTTGTTGTTGGAGCCACACATTAGAGGGAGACACACTCACATGTTCTTAACCAGTGAACTGTGCACCGAGGTATAATGGCAATTTGCCCAGCACTGACATACAGCAACAAGAACAGGATGCACAAAATTCCCAGGCCTCTTAAACTAATGGAGAAGCTTTGTTAGTTTCACTAACAAGGGAACCAATGACATAACCTGTCATAAACATGTTGGGACCATTATATACACAGACATGAGATATATTTAAACTATAAAAACCCATTTAATAACCAAAAAGACAGCTGCGTAATCTGCACATTACACTCACAAAAAGGAAATAAAAGCAAAATGAACTGGAACATGTGTGTCTGGAGAGAAAAGGGGTGAGAGAGGCCTGAAGAGCACTCAGAGGAATCTAGGACCTGCTAGCAGGAAAGCACTATACTCCATTCTCTCTTGCTCAGTACAAACCTTATTTTTACAGGCAGTTTTGCTTGGTTTTTTAATAGAATTGCACATACACTAACAATGGGACAATTTTCACATACAAGGAGTAAACTGAGAGCAGAACATTTTCTTCTCCATTGATGGGATAAAACAAATGTGTACTCACCTCAGTGTCCAAATGATCTGGGTGCCCCCACTTGGATCAAGACAAAGTCAAAAGAATATAGTGAACTAGTCCTTAATTTTCTTACATTGAAGTACAAACACTGAGGCACAATATGACAGAAAAAAAAGACCTGCTCCTTCAGCTGTCTCTGCCTTTTGTCTTAAAGGCGTTGTAGATTTACATCCAACAGGAAAACTGACTCAAACATATTTAACTAGGACTATGCTCACAATCTGTTTGGGGCATGGAGGTTTTTATAAATCATATTACTTATGTTTTGCCATCTCTGTGAAGGACAGGTTTAGCTCTATAATAATTCACTGAGGTTTTGTCAGGATCAATTTACATTTGTCAGATGCTCTGCAGTCTTCAAACAAAGGCCATAAAAAACAGCACTGTATGAGTATTTCATCTTTTTAAAGGTTATGATTTAAAGCCCATAGAATGGGAAGAAGAGGCAGTGGAGGGGCGTATTCTCCCAGCTGCAAACACTGATCTTCTCCAGAGAGGAACCAATGTACAAAACTCAGCAACATGTATCCCTAATACCAAAATAGAGATTGAAAAACCCCTCCGAGGTGCCTAAATGTCTGTATCTAATTTATGGGTAATTTACAATGGAAATAGATGATTTAAAAATGTATACAAATTGTATCCCTGCACATCAGGGCAGATAGATAGTTTAACTACAAAATAATGAACATGAAGTGCCTCTTGTGAGTTGCCAGGTAGACATTTTGATTGCCCAGATTTCATTAAACTCAAAACAGAGAGAGCTTGAAGTCTTCCAAACGTTCTTTAACTCTACCAAGTGTGTCGGTGCTCTACAGCCGATGACAATATATTTCACCAGAGTTGCCAAAAAATTGTTTCATTTTAAGCAATGCCTGTATTGCATTACTTTCACAAGTTAAGCCAGTGTGTAGGGCACGATCAGCTCCATACAAGAATAAAGCCACTGCCAATGTTTTCTTTGCATCCATAAAACCAATTTCACACAGGCATTCCTTAACCAAGAAGGACAACAAAAACAACAATAGAACCCCTATCATGTCCTTGTCTCCTCTAGCCCTCCAGTCAGCCTTGCTTTTCCCAACTTTGCCAATCAGGCTCAAGCAAATGAAGAGTTACAGAGAATGTCTGTGCTGCCAAGAGCTATTTCCAGTGGACTTTGATCAAATGATGCTGTAATCCCTAATGGGAAGCATACTTCATTTATAAGGTATTCTTTGGTGTCATTCCCAAGGAGCAGGCATACGAGTTTTTGAGCAGCAAAGCTCTTTCCCTACAGAAAGCCCATGCAAAGGGAGCACTTCCAAGTCCAGTGCAGGTGTCCAGGCCTGCCCAGGCCACTGGGATTTTGGCATTAGCCATTGGTACAGTCTGAAAAGGCCGAGAGGGTCAGAGGCAAGACTTAGCTCTGGAATTCCCTCAGCCACAGCCATTTACCCGGCAGCAAGGCCGAACACACAGCAGTGCGCTCCGATTTTATCTTTTCCAGCGAGGAGCACGACAGCAGGCTGTTCTGACATTTGCACTTTCATGCAACTTTGTTGAACTTAAGAGACTCGGGTTGTTCAGAACAGTATTTTATTTTCCCTGAAGGTTTATTCCGAGACCAAGGACAATTAGCTCACATTTTAACAAGGAAGCAATTAAAGTGCATGACGTTCATGAAAATGATTTATCATGCTATTAAATTAGGATGAAAATCATCAAAGTTCATAATAGCCAAAGAAAAACAAATATAAATTATCTTCATACTCAGTTCGTACCCCGATGCTTATCAGCCTGAAACACTTGTATTTATTCTCCAGTGCTGCTGTGCAATTTTGTAATTGTATCTCATCATTTGGAAAACGTACCCTTTTCATTCTGCTTTATTGCAGCCCTTTAAATTGAAAAAGCTTAAACAGCCCTTGTCTGCCTAAAGTTTCCTCAAAAAATAGATTAGGCTTCCAGAGTTAATGGCATTTTGGGCACCCCAGGCAAACCTCTTGGAGTCAGGTGTATCACTGGAGACAAGGAGGGCCCCTTGCTGCCCAAAATATATTGTTTCTTCCATCTGTTCATGCATTTACAAAAAGAAATCTGTTCTCATAACCAATAAAAAATAAATTATTTTTTATGTGCCTTCACTTTTTTTGTTGGGTTTTTTTCACTGTTTTTACATTCAAACCAAAAAAAATAAGACTTTTTCCTGAAATCGCAGTTTCAAACCAATATATTTGGCTCCAATTTTCTTCCCTAGCATATTTGGATATTGCATAGATATCTCTTTATTATGATATATAAATATGTTAGTAACTCCTCAAGAAAAGAAGAAGCAATGAGAATATGTCCCAGTGGTAGCAATATAGAACCAGAGAGGAGTCTTTCTACTACTGAATGCCTCTGTGATACTAAGAAGAGTTGCCTGTGCCTTTGTTTTGTCAGTGAAATTACAACATATTAACTCCTTCATAGGACTTTTGTTTGAAAAACATTTGGGCATTTTGTTCTTTTAGGCAAAGAAAGCTATAAAGAAGAATTTTGTTCTTTTAGGTAAGGTTTCCCAAGCAACCAGAGTTTCACTTCCATACCAATACACAGAAGCCCCTCATAGCACCTTTCTGCTCTTCACAAGCATCTTTCATAAGAATCCTTTCTGCACCTCACTGCCAGCCCTTCAGATTCTGACCAGAGAGCAGCTTCAAAATCTGGCAAAATCTGCATCCCTGCAAAGGTCCATTTGCACAAAGTTGAGTGATCCTGCTGTGCTATCAGAGGCTGTGAGCCTGCTAGCCCTTCCTGAGGTTACAAAGTTGTGAGAAGATACACCTAAGAACTGCAAATTTGGCCTCCTGAGCAGTAAAATAATCAGGAAAAATCTATCCCTCAATAGGTAAGAGCCTGTTCAGATAACCTGCCTTCCTACCCTAAATTTGAAGCATGTGGGAAATTGAGCGCCTTACTCATTAATCGCTGGAAAGATGCCTGGTTTAGATGTCTGAGCCTTGTGTCAACAATAGAGTTCCTTATAGAGTTAATTTAATGGAATTCTTCATTAACTAGTTACGTGTTAAATTGAGTTGCTGAATAGGGACCTGTGTTTTAAAGTCACAATAAATTTCTGTTACTGTGGACATTGTTTCTCTTACTATAATTTGGTAAACATTTATTTATTAAAACTTGCATTATACAGTTTGCAAGTAATTTTTATAGGTTAAGGCTCCTTCATGACTTGGAAAGCATCCTTCATTATCACATCAATGCAAAGAGAGCTAATAAGAGCTTAAGTACATCTGTTTTCTAGAAAGTAAATTTTTTTTAAAGTGTTTCAATTCCCCATTTCCTTAGCAAATCATCCTTATTTTTTTGAAAAAGGGAAGCATTAAATGCTCTGTCTCCATGATGAGTTCTAAATAGATATTTTCAATGAATTATCCTGATTGAGCTGCCTGTCAAGATAATGGTACAAATTACTCCTTCAATCCACATTTACAAACTGATTTGAACAGCCTCAGTAAAGACTCAGACAAAAGTTAAAGGAATCTGATGTAAATCAACAATGAGATTAGTGTTCAGATCTCCTCTCACAGACAGGCTGTGCTGCAGCTGAACAGACTCAAGTTACAGTTTCTTTTCTGTTTTGCTTTAGTTTCCTTATTTCAGCTCTGTTTAAATTATAAAAGTATGAGTGGCAGGCTAAAAAGAGTGTTCTGAGATAGATAATGAAATCTTTCCAGAACTTCAGGTACAGCATCTTAAAAACTTTCATTCACCACGAAGGACTGAATTTTACATGGAGGAGACACATTCAAGTGTTGAAAGACACACACACAAAAAAAGATTTTAAAAACTAGAAATGTTAGAGTACTTTACATGTGATATGGGCTTAAGAGGCAAAAAGATTGCAGGTCTTATTAATGAACCTAAGTCTCATATAGAAGATGTTATTTTTAGCTTTTCACTTCCCTGCTATAAAAAAAATACTACTTTACTGTGTTTAGTTTAATTTAAATAACTTGATCATTAGAGTGATCCTCATTTTATTTTGTTTGTAGTTCAGAGGATTTAGGTGTTCTAGTAACTTTTAGCAGCATGTTCCAATACCATTCTACCTTCTCAATTACTTTATGGCCATTTATAGGAGAAAAAGGAGTAATGAGAATTGGATATAACTTTTCAGGATTCATGTTCTGAAAAATGATTAGAAGCCTTGAAAAATGTTGACATACCTCACTGTTCTGTTTTGCTCTGGTTTAAATATCAGTGTATTTATTAAAGCTGGTTGGAAAATTTAATCACATATAATATTTTCTTTTTCATCAGATGTGAATTCTTTCCAGGTTTTTCAATACTCTCATTTTTCTACACATCTCAGAAAATCTATATTAAATGAAGTAGGATTTATTCCAAGTTATCCAGTGCATATCTTCAAAGAAGTATGTTATGCATATATCTTTTAAAATAACTTATTATGTAAATAGTCATTAATACAGAATAGCTGGGGAAAGATTACTTCAAAAAATGTTGGTCTTTTAAAATGCTGTGTGAGAAAGATTTAATGAACATAGTGAATATCCTGAGTTATAGTTCTCTAGTTATAGTTTCTGCAGTATTTTATATTCATCAGATTTAACTTTTGATTTAACTTATTTTCTATGCTTTTTTATTTTGTCATGGATCCACATTATCTGTTGTTTTCCTTAGCCAGAAACTAATTCCTGAAGGGCAAGATTTTTGTCTTTTTGAACTTGCTGCACGCTCTATGATTCTCCACTGCAAACCAGTCGTACGTGTGGTGGGGAACCATCCCCGTGTGGATGCTCAGACTCTGATCTCACAGCTCTGGGCGCAGAGGACAGGCAGCAGGAGCAGCACCAGCCCCTCCAGCTCAAGGTCAGAGGGAGTTTTAGGTACAAGGACTTGAGAAATCACCTCACAGCTGGTCTTAGAAATTAAGAGCTGAAGGTATCCCCCCCTGTCCCCAGCTTTTGGGATCTAACTGAGGCTACTTTGGAGTCCAGTCACTGTAAATTCCCAGTATGGTCCTGGAAGAAAGACAGGCTTCATCTCCTCTTCCAAAGCAGAGCTAAGACTGGACACGATGTCTGCAGAGGCTGACCTCTGTCTGTTGACTGCTGTGGGAGCACAACCTGAGGAGATGCTTACTCAGGCACTTCAAGAAATTTCCTACAGCTCGGCAAACTGGATCCAGGAATAGAAGTACAGCAAGAAAAGTGGCACAGCTGGGTCATGGATTCTGCCAAAGATGCTTATTATAGGAGTGTTTATATTATTTAAGCCTGGAATGAAATCCTGCTAGACATACACTACTTTTTTTTTTTTTTTTTGCCCTCTGAGCAGATTTCCCATCAACCTCTGTGGTGGCAACACAAGGTAAAATTTTGGTTTGTAAAGACACAGAAGTTGAAGTACACAAGTGGTCCTTCTGAAGTCAGAAGGCTTCTTAAAGTGGCACTGCTTAGCTTGTGTGTAATGAGTGGGACTTCAAATGGTGATGTCCAAGCAAAGGCCAAAAGCTTTGAAAACAGAGAGGCAGGAGGTAGTAGCAGTTCAGTTCCTCGAGGTGTGAGAGGAGAGACAAAGCATTGTAATTGCTTCTTGCAACTGTTCTTGTTACACAGGAAGCTGCCAGCTGCCTGCCATTGCCTGAAGCTGTCCAAATTCAAGGAACAAGGGGGAAGATGGCCAGTCATTACAGTGATTTCTCCCTTGCCAAGGGAACTGAACTACTACAGCTTTACGTGAGCTCACACCAGAAGAGAAAATATTCTCAAACTCCTCAAAAAATTACTCTGAAAGTTTGAGTTATGCTGGGTTTTGCTGGGGTTTGTTTTGTTTTGTTTCAAAATGTGCAAACGCAAAGGAAAACCTCAAACAACAAAAGGTGAAATCCAGAGGTGCAAAGCAGAAAACAAGATTAGCAACTTCTCAGTTTGGCTAACACAGCTGAAATAGTTTTGATGCAGATCTTAGATTCTGTATGATACTACGTCCAAGTAAGGACAGCCTTGACTGAGCAAGTGTTAATTCCAGCTTTAGGCATGGCTGCTTCCACACATTTTTCCCAGGTTGTGCCATATCACTGATTTCCAGGGCTCATCCCAGTAAAGCCTGCACCCTTTTTTCCCAGTGTTTACTGCTTAGATTAAGTATTGAATGGTCCCCTTCACCTCTATTTACTATTCTTCATTCATATATGTCACTTTTAGCCTTTCAGCAGCACAACTGTCTGGGCCACAACAGCAACATGAAGAATCCTGCTGGCAAATTGCTGTTTTCATCTGTGCCTTAGCATCAGTCCTGAACAGGCTCTGAACTGTTCCACACAGCCCAGGAGCCCAATCCCACGCTGCTCACCAGCAGGCATACTCCTTGCTCAAGGCAATAGGAGAACACACTTGAGCACACCAAGGACTGGCTTAACAACACACCAAAGTGTTTCCCAGAATTGCACCCCAAGGAAAACACCTTTACTGTAACAACATGGATCTGCCTATTAATTTGGTCACTCTGAAGTCAGTGGTTAAAATGAAGGCAAAATGAGGTCAAACACCAGAAGAGCAATGAAGTAAAATCATGACTGCAGAATACAGGGAAAGCCCATGAGTCAAGGAGATGATTTAGCCACATTCAAAAGACAGGAAGGGGATGAGGGGGAGTGGGATCAATGCAGAACATACTGGGCAGAAACACGCTGTGGAAGGGGAGCAGGCAAGGATGAAACAAGCCGGTGAGAAGGCACAGGTCAAGGAAGATGTGACCAAGGCTAAGAATGAGGTCTAAGGCTTAGGGATGAGAAGTGCTAGGAGTCAAGCACAGAAATACATTTACACCTGTAAACTTATGCTTTCTCTGGTTGTATTCATCTCATCAAACACTCTTATCTCTGACTGCACATCTCCTGTCTGCCTGTGTTAGCTCTCAGATTGTACTGCACAAGTTTGTCCATGACAGAAATGTGCAAGTGACCTCTACCCATGCCCTAGATATCCAGATGGTTTAAGATACTAACATAGATGTTCCCAAAGGCTCTTCACCCAATTCACCAACCATTTGCTGTGTTACTTGACTGATCAAGCCTGGAGTCCATTTCCCATGTACACAGGACCCCATGTCCTCAATCATAATAATGAGAGGATAGAGTTACTGTTACATCAATGGGAGTTTCACTTTGGATCCTTAATATACTTCAAATACAAAAGTTTTGTACCATATAGAAATTACATTTTCAATGCATTTTTCTGGCAGCACGAAGACATGTCTGTCACTTCATTGTATCTCCTTCATTAAATATGACTGGGGCCAAGAAGGAGGAAGGCCATCAGAGGACAGATCCCATCTCAAGGCCACCATCATCCTTTTGCAGCAACAAGAGCTTTCTAAACCCACCTTCCTGAGGTGGGAAACTCAGCTTGACAAGTATGCTCCTCATCAGGCCATTGGGGTGTTAAGTGTCAAAACTAAACAATACTGTTTCATGAGGGTTGTGCTGAAAAGTGACTTTCCTTTATAAACTGGGCCCGAGTCTCTCTCAGCCACGTCTGTTTTCTGTGTGTGATCATTGCAGGGGAGGGAGGGCAGTCAAAGTGATTCAGTGCTTGGAGCCTCATCCAAGACTCTGCTCAGCTTGGATCACCATCATGTTGGGAGGCAGGAGGATGACAGGAGAATCTGCTAGCAGAATGCCTCGGATTGTTTGCCCTTGCACTTAATCCACTTTATACTTCCTCTCATGCCAACACTAGCAGCAACCAGCAGCTTTGAGACAGTGGAGGTTTTGTGTAGCTCTTGAACATTGTTTTGCTTCAATTTTTCCTCTCAGTGTTGGACTTATTTTTTCTCTTTTGTGATACATGTAGTGGTTATGAAAGGTGTGCCTGTGAAAACGATACTGACAAAGGGTTCTATTCAGTTCACCCAGGAATACAACAGGAGTTATACTAAAGGTATCCAGCTATTGTAAAGTCATGGAATAAATCAAGTTGGAAGGGACCTCTCGAAGTCATCTGGTCAAAACTTGTCCTCAAAACTTCAAAATTAAATCAGATTGCTCTGGGCTTTGTTCAGTCATATTTTGAAAATCTTCAGGGGTGGAGATTGCACAGCCTCTCTGGGCAATCATACCAGTGTTTAACCACTGATTGTGAATGGTTTTTTCTTATATTCAGTCAGTATTTCCCTTGCTGCAGATTGTGACTATGAACATCTGAGAAGAGTTTAATTCTATTTTCTCTGCAACCCCTCTTTAGGCAGCTGGACACAACAGTGAGCAGATGCTCCTCATGCTGAGAGAACCCAGGTCCCTCGACCTCTCCTCCTGTTTCATCATGTGCTACAGCCCCCAGCCAGCTCAGTGGCCTTGGCTGAACTCATTTGAGGATGTCCATGTTATTTTTGTACTAAGGGGACAAACTGAGCACAGTACCCCAGCACATGACAGTCAGGAAGGAATCACCATTTCCCTCAGCCTGCTGGCTATGCTTTGGCTGACACAGCCTAAGGAACAGTAGCCTCGCTGGCACAGGGCATGGGGCTTCTGTCCCATTTAGTGTCCACCAGGACCCCTAACTATGTCCTTTGTTGCAAAGCTCCTTCCCAGCACTCGATCACTCCCCAGCCAGCAGTGGTGGAAAGGTTTGCTCCATCCCAGGTTCAGGACCTCACATTCCTTTTTGTTGAGCTTTCTGAGGTTCCCGTAGGCCCATTTCCCCAGCTTGTCAAGTCTCTCTGGATAGCAGTCAATCCTCCAGCACACTCAGTGCTCCCCTCAGTTGGCATTATCCACCAAGGTCCCTGCCAGGCCATCACCCAGGGCAGTGGTGAAGGTGTTTGACACCATCCATCCCAGTAACACAGCTGAGAGCTGCCACTCAGCACTGACCACCAGCCAGACTCCAGCTCATTAGCCACTCACCTCCAAGCCCAGACAGATTTTCAGCCACCTTGTATTCCACATCTCCCAGGTTTGGCCACAGCACCTCTCTTGCCTGTGGACGTTAGCGCAGTTCTGTGGTTGAGGAAGCATTGCAAAAATTCGAGTGCAGAGATCAGAGGCAGGAGAGCTGGGCTGTTTCCCAGTCTCTGCTGTGTGACCTTCAGTAAGTGGCCCAAGCCACAGAGACCAGATGCTACATGTTGTTTAAATAAGGCAGCCTATGCCACAGATTGTAGATGCAGCTGCATCTGGGGCAAAACTCTGTTTGTGAGACAGCTGAACTAACATCACTGCCAACAACAGGAGCTCATGCCCAGAATTAATAAATAAAATAAAAGCAAAATAAAATTTAAAGAATACTTCTGTAAAGATATCCTACTCTGGCATTTAAATCTTAGCATAATGTTTTAGGCTCAAGCTTAAGTCCTCCTCTCTACAAAATGGTAACAAGACGACCTAAACTCATATGCTGCAGGAGTGATGCCTGTGATGGCACTTTAGTGTTACATGAAAATAAAGAATAAAATATGCAATCAGCTATAAAAGTTTTAGTGCCAAAAAAATCCCCTTTCAAGGTGATTCCTGGTGAGGGACAAGCCATGGCAGTGGCTGGATGATCTATGTGAAGGCTGCAGCACACAGGGTGCTGTACTGCCTTTGCCTTTCACAACCTGCTGTATTTTGAGTACGGAATAATATTGGATCAGCAGAAATTCATGTTCAGTATCAAGATACACAAAACTTGAATCATTTTAGGCAGCTCCATGGGATGTCACAAGGACTACACAGGAGTCAAACTGATGAGACCAGAGGTAGGATCAGAAATCACCTGCAGAGAGGCAAAAGCCTCCCAGCCATCTCATTGCCAAAAAGGGCCTTTTTCTCACCACATAAAGTCTCTGGAACATCATTCATTTCATATTAGGATTCAGGGAGAGGGGCAGGCACATTTATGCATGGCTTGCTATCATGCCTGCTTTTTTGCATGTCTTTTCTTCACACATTGGTAACACAGGGGAACATTCTAGGTCCCAAACAGGGACAGGACATAGTACCTGTGACTGGGCAATAGCCCTTCTCTAAGCCTCCCTCCACCTTTACTGGCCTGCTTTCCTGACACCAGGAGATCTGGGCTCAGCCTGAAACTCCATGGAGGTGTGTTGAATGAAGTTGCAAAGTAAGGTTTATAGATACAACATGGGTACAGCTTTGTATCTGGAGGGATTTTGGTGGACAAAAAGCTGGACATGACTCAAGAGCACCCTTGCAATCTGGAAAGCCAGTCATGTCCTGGGCTACATCCAAAGCATTGTGGGCTCCAAGTCGAGGGAGGGAATTCTGCCCCATGATTCTGCTCCCATGAATCCTCTGCAGTGCTGCATCCAGCTCTGGGATTACAGCACGAGAAGGATATGGATGTATTAGAGAGGGATTGGAGGTGATGAGAGAGCTAGAGCACCTTTCCTATGAACACAGGCTGAGAGATCTGGAGCAGAGAAGGCTCGGGTCGGATCTCTAAGCAGGAAGGTCTCCAAACAGAGATGTCCTAGTAGCCTTCCAGTACTTAAAAGGGAAACTTAAATTACTTATAAAATAGAGGGAAAGCAAATTTTACACTGGCAGATGGTGATAGGGCAAGGGAAATGGTTTTAAACTAAGAGAGGAGAGACCTCTATTACAGAATTTAATAAATTCTTTATTTTGAGGGTGGCGAGACACAGCAGCAAGTTGCCCAGAGGAGATGTGGATGCCCTATCCCTGGAGGTGTTTAAGGGTTTTTTGAGCAACCTGGTCTAGTGGAAGAGGTCCCAGCCCATGGCAGGGGGTGGAACAAGATGATCTTTAAGGCTCCGTCTAACCCAAACCATTCTGTAATTCTGTGACACTGAGCGCT
Organism: Polioptila caerulea; assembly: GCA_013397295.1. Classification (NCBI taxonomy): domain Eukaryota; kingdom Metazoa; phylum Chordata; class Aves; order Passeriformes; family Certhiidae; genus Polioptila; species Polioptila caerulea. Next base: position 141,284 of record VYXF01000647.1, on the reverse strand, counting down.
GTTTATCTCTGCCTGCTGACACACCTGTCCCGAACAGGGATGCTGTCTGCCCCGAACAGACATGGACAAAGAACGCCGAGGATCCCCAAGGATCACTGAGCGGCCCCCGAGAGGCTGGAAGAGGGTGCACACTGCCCTGACAGCGGCAGCAGGATCCAGCTCCCTTCCCTTGCCAAGGAAATTTCCTGAGCAAAAACCCCAGCACTGCATCCACCAATGCGCCCTGAGGCAGAGACGGAGGGCGGCGGGCGGCGGTGCCCGAGCCCGGAGCGCCGGCCCGGATCCATCCCCGGCTCCGCGGCACGGACCGCGCTCTCCATGCGGAGGGGAAGGGAGACACCTAATGGGAACCGGCGCTAAAAGCGGCGGGGACAGCGGGATGGAGCGGGTTTGGGAATGTCTGGGCAACTATCACTCTGAACACTGCTTTTTGAAAGACATCCACCCGCCTAGGCTGTTGTTCCACCCCCCACACCAAAAAAAAAAAAAAAAAAAACATGCCTGCAGGGGACAGCTGAACCAAATCAC
>VYXF01000647.1:111704-140703 GCA_013397295.1 Polioptila caerulea | reverse complement strand
CCTGCAGGTGACAGCTGAACCAGATCAGCCTGGATACCTGGGGACAATCGGCATCAAAATTGTTTCCCTCATGAGAACAAAAGGACACTGCACCTTGCTCTCCCCTTCACTGTGAGCCATGAGCACCAGGTCCTGCTGAGAGGTGGGGAACTCTGACAGGTCTCACGGAACACAAAGGCTCAATTACTGCAGCGCAGCACTAATTTAATCCACCAATTTCTGACGGTAGAAAGAGCACATAAGGCACCAGTGATATGAGGCAGGGACCCCATAGATCATCTTCCCAAACAGATCTCCACTCACAGGGAGGCTGAGCCTGGTGAGTTATAGGTATTCTCGAGTTACCCAGCAAACATTCCCTACTAATCCCTTGCAAGAGTCCCTGGGAGCGAGTACTGTTCCCATTTTACAGGTTTTACAACACCAAGGGGATGAGAGGGGCTGCAGCTCATCAGACTGATGGGAACAGCATTCATCCTCCTGACAGCAACATGATGAGAATTAGTCAGTGAGGCTGGGCAGTAGATCACCTCCACAGCCACACAGGCAAGTGTGGAGAACTCACAGAGAAGAGAGCAGCCATGCAAGCCACCGAGCGAAATCGGGCAGAAATCTCACAGATCACTGTTAATGACAGCTGCTCAGCAAGGAACAAAGTGCTTCACACTGGTCGTGGGCCGAAGCCCATGGTTGTCCATGCTGGCCATCATCTTAGGCAGATGTGCAGCATTAGCTTGCCAGGGATTTCAAGCTTTTGTAGCCCTAACCCGCGTTGCGGTAACCCGAGATAGGAAATAAAAGCGACTTCTTGCCAGCATTGCTGGATGTGCTTCAGGGTGAAAGCTGTCTGCTCCTCTCTGGCCAAGCTGCGCCTATAACTGTGTGACTCTGGGGAAGCACGAGTGTTTTTGTGGTGAAAATGTGACTCAGCAAGTTCTGTGCTCAGCTGGATCCTGGAGGAAGCCGTGGGTGTCTGAGACGGAGATGAAATACCCCCAGCAGGCTGATGACAGCTCCTTGGGACACAGCTGCCCACTGGTGTAGGTACATGAGGGGAGCAGGATGGAGGATGCCACAGTGCATGGCAGAGAGAGCAGAGATGCTGTAGAAAGACAGGGAGATGAATAATACAGGTATTAGGGGTAGTCTGGGAAAAGGGTAAGAGAAAGAAAGGAGCACAGGGCTCCTCTACAGGATAACAGGAGAGGGGAAGGACATACTAACATACGTACCCCTAAGAGGGAGACAGGAAATTATGCTGATAATAGGCCAATATCTATTGTGGAACTGATTGCAATAAGCATATCAACAAAATACCTAATTCTTTAACACAGTCAAGCTTTTTTCTGGGTTCCTGCCAGTGAAAGGCATGTCACCCTTAGCATAGGACACCAAAAGTAGCAGCAAGGTGAGACACAGGTCTGAGCTTGGCATGCCCAGGGTCTGGGAAGGGTTTACTTGCATTTAAATCTTACTGAAATAAATTAGATTTAAGCAAGGGCTTAACTACCACACTCAAAAGAGATGTTTTCTTGAATAAGGCCCTTCATCAAGAAATATTAATTAGATGCATTTCCTTCTGAAGATATCTGCCTGTGAGGACAGGTTCATCATCTCTGAGATGCTCAAATACAATAGTAAAAAGGCTCTGCAGTCACCTGGGCAGTGAGAGAGCTGAACCTCTCAGACCCCGGTTCTGCTACTGCAGATCATGACAAACAGTGTTGGGGGTTTTTATTCTGAAAGAACCTCCTAAATAGCTACTTCAGTCCTGCTAAATGCAGGAGTAAGATGACAGTCCAGCCTTGGGATTCCAACTCCTTCATCTCAGAACTTAACAGACAGCTCTGAAGACCACCACCATGCTGGCATCTCAGGCACTACAGAAACATGCAGTGCATGGCCCACCTCCTCCACCTGCACAGAAAAAAAACATGTGCCTTCAGCGCAAAATAAACCCATGCAGTCAAATACCAGAGTGAGGTGGGGGAAAAGTCAGACAAATAAATAGATGGATTAGATTCCAGCATGCCCCAAAGGTCACTCTGTGCAGGGTCTGCCCAAGGGAAGGTGGGAGCAGCGTTGTTCCTCCAGGGAGGGTGCCAAGCTACCAGTCCCTTGATGATTAATCCTGGAGAGCAGGAGGCAGTGGAGAACACCCTGCCAATTGCAAATGTGGTGATGGGGCACTGGGGGCATATATATGCATCATTAGTCATCTGCAAGAATTTTGTTTTTGTAACCTCTGCATTTTTATCTGTCACTTCAAGCAATAAATATGCACTCCCGCCAGTGATTTGACATTACACTTGCTTTGGATGGTTGCCTTTCCCAAATATTAATAGTAACTCATTGTGGACACAGCATTGGTATTTAGTTAGATCAGACCAGCTTCTTTTAAAAAACAACTTTTCGCATAAAGAGAACAGATGTTTTTAATTTACACAAAGAACAAAAACAAAGTTCTATTGTTCAGTTATAGTGAATACAAACATTACAGACACAGAGAAATTAACACCAATTGCATGTTAAAAAAATTTTAAAGCCCATCAAGGTAAAGGCCTGCTTACTTGTGTTTTTTCCACCACTTAAATGATTTAGTGGCATGCAGTGATAACAACTGTTGCTTTTTGGAATTCATATGCATCTGAGTGTGGTATGTTTTAAACATAAAAATGGCATAAACACAAGGACAATTTCTAAACACACATTATACAGACAATAATAATAATAATTATAATACTTTAATAATAACAGACAAGGAATGTAAAATCTCTCAGTCCAAAGCATAAGTCAACTACTTGCTCATGGGGATAGGAAGAAATTGCCTCTTTGAGCTGATTTTTCTCTGGTTCTTCCTTACAGGTAAATTTTCCCCTGTACCATTTGCACAAAACAGTAAGGCCTCAACCCTCTGAAACATGACATGTGCATATGAAGACAGACAGAGCAGTGATATCAGTGAGGTTATCCTGTGCCATGGTAAGTTCAACCAGAACTATCCTTCCATGCTGTTTTATCCTGGGCATTCAAGAGCCTTTTGAATGCATTCACAAGCTCCTGGTGCATGTGGGTGGGAGCAGAGCTCAGGCTCATGTTCCTGCCAAGGTGACCTGCCATGCTCATTCCAGAACAACAGTGCTGCCCTGCAGGTGGAGGCCACTCGCACCTCTCTGTCTCACAGACACCCTGAGAAAACACTTCTCAGAGATAAAGCTTTACACCATTCCCAGTTCTCACCTTCTGAACCCACAACATGGTTATCTAATTCTCATCTTACTCCAAGGCATATCTTTTCCCATGGAGGAGTATCTCTTCTAGCATCTCCTTGAAGATTTTCTAGAGGCTGTCTCCAGTTGAAGGCCACATCTTACCTCCTTGGGCAGCTACTTCTAGGTTTAGAAACATTGACATAACAATATTTCTATCTCTATTTCAGGTTTGCCAGTCCTGCAGTTGCAAGAGGATAAGGAGGGCAGAGATACCTTATATTGGCTTTTCCCAACTCATAAGCATAGCAAAGATTCTGTATAAACAAAGAATGTTGCTCAGAGAAGTGGATGTCCCATCCTTGGAATTGAACCATTGGATGGAGCCCTGAGCAACCCAATCCAGGGGGAAGTGTCCCTGCCCACAGCAGAGGGGTTAAAATTGGATCATCTTTAAGGTTCCTTCCAACCCAAACTACTCTGTGATTTTATGATTCTATGAATCTGTTTTTGATACATTAAAACAAGACTGTGACCCATTCCATCTCCCACTGCTCACTAGTTTGGGTTTCTTTTCAGTAATGGGTGCCATTTTACTACATCCCACACTCAGACTAAGTATCAAACTATGAGGCTTACTTCAGATCAACACACAGGACTTAGTGAAAAAAAAACCCAAGCAAACACCAAAAACAACCTCCTTGCATTTTAACCAATTGAAGAAATAAAGTTATCATTAAAAGGCCTGGGACAGAAATATTTAAAAATCTTTTTCTGTAGTATTCATATAACCTGGGGATTTCAGTGCCACAGATCAACACACACAAACATCATGACTCAAAGGGCTGGAGCCTTTTTCCACCACTGAAAGCAAACCTCACTGGGAGAGGTGCTGCTCCAAGTGGCTGGTTTTAAACCTTCAAACACATTATATAATACAAAGCCCAGGTTCAGACCCATGCAGGAAAAAAAGAGAAACCAAAACATTACGTTCAAACGGTACCTTTCAGCTCAAAAGAACCCAAGCCATGAATCATTTTATCCACCGCAGAATGCCATCACCTCAAAGCTGAAATGCAACAGCTGTTTATTGCCCTGCAAGAACATTAAGATGGGTGCTCTTTTGCAGCCAAAACAGCAAGGAAAACTGAGTAGACAAATATAATAACCTGGAACACACAGGCTTGTCCTCCCTACCTTTATAATGAGTACCAGAGGAACTTTAGGGACCACAAGCAGCTGATGCTTCCAGGCGCCCAGTGCTAACAATGTTTCCACAGCACTTAAGTGATCCTTGGAAGCCAAAAGCGTTTGACCTGGACATGCTTTGCTTTGCTTGGTTGACAGTGAGGCCAAGAGCTGGCTATCACACACTGACCACAATTTCTGTGTCACATCCAAAGTCACTTCTGTCACACTTAGAACCACAATTAATGCCAGAAACACAGTAATTATGATGGTCTGAGTTGTCCAAAGATGCAGAAATTTGTCTCACTGCTTGTGGCAGCCAATTGTAACTGTGTACCTGCCCTGACAATTGACTGTTAATTAATGAATTGCGATCACGCGCTCTCAAGCATGGCTCCCTCAGCCCCTGACTCACAGTATCTCGGGGAGATGCTACACGTCTCCTGGAAGTGGCTTATCAAAATTGGAACTGTTTACTACCCAAATATACTGAAGTTTTCACTCAAAATTCAGAATCTCACTGTTACACCACACTCATCACTGTGGTATCTGAGTACGGCCATTTCCAGCAGAATTCCAGCCCCAGCTGGATTCAATGAAGAGTCACTCGGACACAGAGCTAACAGGGGCCAGGATCATGCAGCGAGTCCTGCGTGGGCTCATGAGAAGTTGTGGCAGAAGCTGGACTTCTGCTCCCACTGAATGAGAAAGGGTCTTGTGGCCAAAGGACATTAATTAGGGGAATGCTAAAGCCCTGGGGCTCTGCTCCAGAGCGCTCACACAAGAGGTGTGCCACTGTTCCACTGTGCAAAGTGAGCGTGTCTGGCAGGGCAGTGTGGGGGTTCTGCTGTTACTGCACGGGTCCTCTGAGAGAGGAAGAAATCACCCTGATTGCACTGTGTCTTGAGAGGGGATGTGCCCACTGGCTTTTGTTTATCCCACAGTGGTGTGAAGTGCACTGAAAACAATCTGTTCTACAGCACAGCTCTGCTCATGCCTGTGAACCAAAGTAAGGTAAGAACGTTTGGTCAACGGCCCAAAATGGGGACAAAAAGGAAATTGAGCGCTGGGTTGAAACGTCTAAAATGTCAACCTAAGTACTCCTCACCCCACTGTGGCTCATCCATGCCATACAAGCTGTATTTTTAGCCCTCCGAGCCTCTCAGCCTTTCTTTCCTGGGTCACTTGCAGTCCCAGAGAAACAACTCCCATTATGAGCAAAGACTTTCCCAGACAATATGCTTGGCCATTTACAGATCTGCACATGGTCTGACTGATACAGAAATATTGCAGCACTTCTGAAAACAAGATGTTTTCACCAAAACATTCTCTGATAATCAAACAAATCAAAGGGCAACCTAACTGGATCTACAAAAGCAAAACGTGCAGCTGCCAAAGTACTGCTGTTATCTCTGGCATGGCTGGGTCACTGGGACATTTCACAGAAACAAAAATGCATTTCCTGTGTAGACCCAATTAAAATACCTCTGGAGAAATGTTTCATGTTCTAAAGACTTGAAGCTAGAGCTACCCAACTGACTTGTAAGGAATGAGAATACTTCCCAGGGTTTGATGGAAAGCACCAAGCACCCTCTGCTGTACTCATTACAATGAGGCTCAGCAGCAGCCTCTGACCTTGCAGGTATCTGGCAGGAGGGTGCTGTGCCCTCCCAGAGAGAGGGAGCTGCCTCCTCCTGCCAGGAGTGAGCTCTGATAACGTTGGAGGGCACTGCAGGATTCCACCCAGCTGTCCCTCCACATCAGAAGCCACTGGCCTCTCCTGGTCCACACACAAGGTTTGGAGAAGACAGCACAATCTGTGAAAGGTAACCTGTACCCCTCCTCCTGGATCTGACCAAGTTCCATCTGCACACCTAGGTCCTCTTTACTTCACAGGGAGGAGGACTTTGCTGCCCATGCACAGGTCTCTGTGGACAGATGGAGGCTGTGGGTCACTTGTTACACAGGTAACAAGACTTTGGTTTCCACCTCCTTAATTTTCTATTACGATCTTTTTTTTTGTTTTCTCTCTGTTCTCCCTATTATTAGTTCACGTGCTTACTGTTTCAACTGCAGGATTTGGCTGTTTTTCCTACTGTTCTGTCTGGGACAAGGGAGGCGGATGGCTCCCCCAGGTTGGTGAAACATGATAAAAGCAGAGTGGGGGGAGACACGAGGATGAGAACTCAGTTATTTTGCTTGTAACATGATGTGCCTCTTCTCTGCCCTCCAGTCCCACTGACTCATCAGCTCTATATGTGCTCCCACTAGGTTTTGTAGAGAGCAGTTGCCGCTCCAGAATTTTTTGGATGAAACTGAATAAGCTCTTGCTCCAGGGAAAGTTCTTCCAGCTGGAAATCTATGGTGAGTTACAAGTGGCAGCCCCGAATAGCATGAAGGCTGGGGAATCACCTAAGTGATCAGAGAGTCTGATCTGGGTGCTGCTGCCATCTATTGATAACTGGTAACTCACCCCAAGGAACCTGCAGCACATCCTTGTCACCCTGAGCCAGCCCGTCCCTCCTCAATTTGGCCACTAACCCTACAGAGGAGTAAAGCTGGTGACTACAGCCCCCTCTGCCCCGTGCTACTACAGTGCTGGGAAAGGAGACAGGATGGTCTGAGGAGGAAGGACTGACATTTGGCTTTCATTCTTTCTTCTGCTGAGCCCTTACATGTGTCTAGCAAGGAAAACAAAGGTGACATTGCAGATTGGATATGTTCTGAACAGCATAATAACAACAGCAGTGTAGGCTGGGTAGTACCCAGAAAACACAGTTTCAATGAGGGCTAAGTGAGTGCTGCAGCAATTAAAAGACTTTGGAGGGTGTTTTTATTTCCTGTTTATTTAACACAATGGCATTTAAATACCATAATTCAGATTAGACAAAGGGGTTCCATTTTCCACAGAAAATAAAATCTTCAGAACCAAAATGAAAACCAGAAAATGTTCACATCAGATTGTAAAAAGTATGTGATTTCACCCCAAACCTAATTAACTTCTCTTGAGATCAGTGAACTTTTTTCTGGGTAATGGGTTTTTTTCATTTGATTTGGAGGCAGAACTGAAAAAATCAAGTACGGAAAGGGTGTGGGCAGAAGGGATAGCATTTATGAGAGTAACTGATACTGCTGGAAAAAACAGACCAGCCTTCAGGCATAAAATGCTGTTTGTTTCTTCCAGCTCTATCAGCTGGTCTCATAAAAGCTACTCCTTCTTCTTCTAAAATTATTCCCACTTATCTCCTGAGCCTATCCTGGCTGCAGGCATACATCTACTGAAACAGCAGTTCTAGAACTGTCTGACATCTAGGCATGACAGACAAATCTAGAAATTGCAGTGGCAACTAGTTAAACCCTATCTATTGGTACAGATTCTTGTGTCTAACCCAAGACTAAAATAGTTCCTTAATCAGAGGGCAGACAATTAACAAAATATGATGTTACTAATTCTACCATCATCAAGAGCTGAGCACACCCAGTCCCTGTCATGTCTCTTATTATCTCCACCATAGGTTTCACAGCACCCAGAGAGAAGCAGAAAACTTGATCAATATGAAAAAGTGCCTACCCAAAACAGGTCTGTGACCACATCCTTTGAGCAGAGTGAGCAGCAGATTATCCCAACTTGATTTTTAGAAATGGATGGGCTTAACAGCCCATTACTCTTTTCCAGAGAACGAAATCAGGGAGGGAGAAACGTAGGTAATGCTTCAGAGAAACTCTCCATAACAGCACTTCAAAGTGGCAATGGCACAAGATTCTGGAGGCAAGGAAACAGGCATTGGAGTGCACATTATGTGTGTGAGCTTGAGTCACACCAAACAGTCTCATGCACTCCTACACAGGCCAGCACAGTGTCACCAGCTCCTTGGCAGCACAGGTCACTGGAGAGCACCCAACCCACATGGGGAAGAGCTGCGTGAGAGGGCCTCAGCACCACTCTGCCCCAGGACTTGCCTTGGGCTTTACAGCCCACATATCTTTCCCTTTCTCTGTAGATCCTTCTTCTGGCCCTGTTCTGCTGGATGAGAAGTTAGCATCTCGCTGTGGCTATGCCCTGTCAGAAGATGTGTGGGGCAACCCCGTCTTCCGCGCTTCAGCGCTCGGCTGTCATGTGGCCAACGAGGTAAGACCCAGACGAGGGCTTGGAAGCAGCTCAGGCAGTGTGTCTTCTCCAAAATTACAAGATTGAGATAGTATATGGCATTTTAATGGCATGTTTTGAGAATACTGAACTCAAGGAACTAGTGTTGGGAATGTAGTGTAGAAATTAACAGGCAATGGCTCTCTGCTGTGAGGTTTGTTCAGTGTGACTGACATGGGATTTCCTCTCTCCATGGAATGACACTTACCCTAATGCTGCTGAGTAGCTGCCAGTTCTCAAGCATATCCTTGTAGCTGCTGATTTGCCAGAGAGTTTCTTGAAAGCCTCTCTGGAAAGAAGTAGGCATCTGTTTGAAAAAGCAATGTTTGCAGTGTGATTCTGGCAGATCATTTCCTGGCTTAATTTGTGTGGTAATGTGCCTGTTAACACATGCCTAGGAACGTAGATCACACACGTCTATTAGACCCAGATTTGCCTCTCGTAACTTTAGCCATCTAAAAGATAATGTCTAGTCTAAACTAGTTGTTTACTCTTCCACAATAGTCAATGGAGAGAAGCAGGCATCTCCAGAAGGTGATTCACCCCTTCCAAAAATACGTGTAAAAGTGTAGCCTGGATTTCTAATTTCTAAATGTTAGTTGAGATGAAATGTACCCAAAACCAGAACAAATCAGAGTAGAAACTTCATTGCTTGTCCATGTTTAGTCTGGTTGGTCCTGGAAGCCCCACAGAAAAAATATGGTAAAACTTTATAGGCAGAGGTCAGCTAACAGGAACGGTGGTATACAGTGTGCTGTGCAATGACTTGGATTTCCAGGCTGGAAATTTCTCTGTAAAGGTTTTGCCTTCTTCTATAGAAAAATACACATCTATGTCATACAGAAGGGCAGTTCATGGCTTTGTGTGTGGCCCCTGGGGAGCTGAAGAACCAAAAGGATTTTTTTACTGGACTTAGTCTAACGTTAAACACTAAACAGCATTTGTAGATGAGATCTGAACTATTTAGATCAAAACAAAAGTTCCAATACTTTCTCTCCATGTGGAGACACAGAGAGTCACAAAGAGGAGAAACATGAACCTCACGGTAAGATAGGTCAGATCTGCCCTGGACCAGCTGCTCCTTTATAATGTGGCAAGAACAGTGCTGAGATGGGGTCTGAGGCAAAGGCTGTGAGTGCTCAGGCAATGTCCCTGGTTCAATAAGATCCTGAATACAAACTATTTCAGACGGTGTAGCATGGTGTGGGAGCTGTCACTGCAGTTCTCAACCTGCTCTCATCATTATAAAACACTCTCAGAAAAAGAACACTGGGCTGCATGTCCCATGCAGACTCTCTTGGAACCTTCCACACCATCAGCTGAATTCCCAGTTTTTCTTGCCAGGCAGATGAGCTGTTTTCACTGACTGTGAACATCAAGGTCTCCTCGTTTTCAAGCATGAGGGCAGCTGTCACCTACACGTACCCTATGTACTGCTCCTATGCATCCTGGGCTTCAAGAGAAATTGTGTGCGAAGAAAACTACATGGAGGTAAAAACCTTCCCACTGAAGGCAAAACTACATCCAAGCTCCCTGCCAGGCACAGCAACCTCCATAAATTCCTGTCAGAAGCTGATTGTACCCCATGTACCAGGCATAATAGCAACCTTCTGATATTTAGCAGAGTGTGTAACTGTAGATCTGATTACTAACATATTTACATGCCATAGGTATTTTGTATGCAGTGAAACTCAGTTAACTGTACAGATGAAGTAAGGCAAGCTTCTGAAAGCAAACCAACAGAGAGGCTTAAAGCCAAGCTCTTAAGATCATGACAGTCCCCTTCAGTCATAAAGTGCTGCAGCATCTGTGAGAATGTCACCCTCATATCTGAAATAATAAAACTTAGAGTTTGTGGAGCTGCATCTCTGCTGAATCACACAACTCACAGGACATGACTGTGAGACTGGAGCTGCCTCCTGCCAGGCACTGCAATAGGGCTGCTCAGCCTGCTGCCATCTCCTACACACCAGTGTAGAAATGAGGCAGCCAACAAATCAAATTTCATTGCTTTCTGTGCATGCCTGCAGCAGGCTGGAAAAAGAAAGCATACTTCTGTTAGAACTCAAGGCTATGCACTCACATCTGGGTGCTGCAACACAATTAAACCATGGTACAGATGTCTTCTGACTGTCCTCTTCCCTTGCCTCACTCTGCAGCACATGTGGGCAAGATTTACACCACAGCACCTACCTTAGGTACTGGGGATCCTGCATTTTTAGGCGTTCAGTCTGCATGGGAAGAGAGAACCAGTCCTGTTAATGCCAATAACCTGCTTTCCTACACCTCCAGTGGAGAGACCCAAATGTCCCTGAAGGTCTCCAGAGATGAATCTAGTTTACAGCTTACCAGATATTAAGCAGGTTTACCTGGTTATACACAAAGTATTCCCATCACTATAAATGCCATGGTTTATCTTTCATTTTAAGGCCACAAAAATCATTGCCATCAAAAACCTCCACGGAAACATTTTAATTACCTCCAGTCAATTTAAACTGCTAAATCCTGACAGACACTGCTCCCCATGCCTGTAATAATACTGAAGATCTGTTTGCTCCCATTGCTCCCAAAGAATCTCCTGTGTCCCCAGGTGTCAGTGAAGACTGATGTCCCAGCAGTTTCAAATGACTACACTGTAGCATGGATGTCAGCACTCCCAGAGGTATGAAGGGGAATCTTTCCTAACAGTTCCTGGCCTGCCTCTTCTCTCTACTCTTATGAGTCATTCTTGGGGCATAGCTCCATCTCTGACCAAAAAAAAGGGAGATGACAAATTTGCCATCAAGTACTGAAAACCTCTCAAGTATTTTTAGACCTCTAGACTGCAAAAAGACATTTAGGTGGGAGAACAGAGTCATATGCTTGTTCCAGTAGTGGGAATTGAGTTCAAGACAAACAAAGGTAGGTGGTTCTTCAAACAATGGGTAGTGAAACTGTCAAACTCATCACCAGAAGATGTTGTAGCTGCTAAAAACTTACTTGATCCCAAGGAGAGTCTGGAAAAGTTGACTGAAGAGAAATCCAATAAGACATACAAAATACAAAGAGGGTATAGACAGCTCAGGAGCCACTGAGATGAAAAATATTTGAGGCCAGAAAGAATGAGTGGGAAATTATGACAGGAGCATCTCTCTTAGGAGGAAAAGCTGAGGGAGTTGGGCCTGTTTAGTCTGGGAAAGACTAGGAGAGGATCTTACCAATGTACACAAGTATCTGAAGGAAGGGTGTCAAGAGTATGAAGCCAGGTTCTCCTCAGTGCTGCTCAGCAGTAGGACAAGAGAGCAGACAGAAGCTGATCCACTGGAAGTTCCACCTGAATGTGAGGAAGAATGGAACAGATTGCCCAGAGAAGGTGTGGTGTCTCATCTGGAGAAATTCAAAAGCTGCCTGGACACAGTCCCACTCTCATGAGGACCCTGCTTAAGCAGGGAGGTTGGACTGGATGATCTCCAGTGGTTCCTTCCAACCTTAATCATTCTGTGATTCTGTCAAATATATATGACTGTCCCATGTTTCTCATCTTGCTCCTGATGCCTGTTTTCCTTTTGACTGTGCTGCCATAACTGCAGGGGACTCTGTTAGGCCACTACAGGCATTGCTCTCTTATCTTTGACTCAGTATGGCTACACACTATAAAAGGGAGTCTGACATTTGGCCTCTGAACTGCTCCAGCAATCAACAGACATGGAGACAATCAGTTTCTTAACAGCACAGGTATTTTGTCCACAGTGGATTTGTTCAAGGCCTCCTGTCTATGTTTGTTCAAGGGCTGCCAGAAGACTTTCTCTAAAGATACCTTAAAGAGCTCTAGAATTCCTTATCTTTACACATGCATATATATCTATATATCTCAAGAATATTTCTTGCCTGAAATGAGCTGGGAGTATCATTTCAGTTATTCTCACTTCTAATAGGAAAATAGGCACTACAATATCATAGCTTTGTAAGAGACCTTGGTAGACAGAACTGATGTAGCTCATCTCTCTCTTGCAGACTCAAAATGTTGCATACCAGCAATGGCAACTGATGTTTGTTTCTCCATCAGGGAGAAAGAGAATAACAGTAAGTGATGCAGTAAAACTGGGCTACAGCTTCAATAACACCCTGTCCCGAGTGTACCTGCGAGCGCCCTACCACAGCAACGAGTCTGACATCAGCGTGGTGAGTCGTTGATCCCAGCCAGACACAAAGCCCTGATGTTCCCTCTGACCCTCCAGAACATCAGCTCTCTTTTTCTGCCTGGGCTCAAACAGGTCAGTGGTGTAAATATGAACATGATCACTTCCACTTCCATGTACAGACAGCGGTGGCTGCTTTTGCTGATTGACACGACTGTCTCCTGTCCTGTTGGTAAGGATCTCTTCCTTCTTCACTAAAAACAACCACCAGAGGAGGTAGTAGAAAACACAGTCCTCCTATTCTCACTAAGAGAAGAGGTTTACAAGTTTCCTTCAGAGCAACATGAGCTAAGAGTCTGTGACTTTAGTTCCAGACAAACACGGCCCCTGCTGTGACACTGCATTACTTGTGTTCCCAGTGCAGTGTCATGCCTTGTCTCTGCTTTCTCTAATCCCCACATTAGATGCAGGGAACTGGAAACAAGCAAAACTTCTAGAGAAGAGCCAGGGAGCCTCCCCTGAACTAATCCCACAGCCTTGTCTCTTCTTTTTCATATTATTCTGTGCAAGGCATGCAGCTCTGTATCCTTGAAACTCACATAATCCTTTTCTCTGGAGAGGCAGGACTAGCCTGGCTTTTTGCAGACAAGTGGTGACTGCACCTGGCTGTCACAGAAGAGTATTAATGTGAACATGTGATGAGGAAGCAAAAGGTTTTAAGTTGTCGAGGCCTTGAAGCCAATATTTCAAGCAGGTCCAAACAGGTTGTTCTGTGCTCTCTTCCTTCTGCCAGTAAGCCCTGGGACAACAGAGCAGGTAGCTGGGAGCACAGCTGCCAGCTCCTCTGAATAAATCAATTATTCACCTGAAACTGGTGATTCAGGTCTGCCTCGAGTGCCAGGGTCTCTGTGAGAAAACAGCCATCATGTGGCTACTATCCTACAAGGTGTTGCATCAGTGAAAGCTGTACAGATATCCTGGTGAAATGGAATCAGGGAAAGGCAGAGTCAGGACTGAGTGGAACTCCAGTTGCCCCTTCTCTGGAACTGTCTATCTAACTCCACAGATGGCATCAGCTTCACTGATACCACGCTAACATGGACTGTGCCAAGAGTTATCCCCACACTAGTGGTCCAGGAATCCACTTTTCTGTCTAAAAGCATTGTAATGGGAGTGGATGATCAAGTCATAGTGAATCCAGAGGAGATGAACTACTTACTGGAGTACAACGAGACACACATTGGAGTAACCATCCCTATCGGAGCAGAAGGAGGCAAGCTAGAGGTTAGTAGGAACCTGTCACACAAATACATTACTCTGCTATGGATGTTTCCAAAATATAATTCCAATACTGATTGATTGCTGCTTAAAATTTGTAGATACAATAAATATTTGGAGAACTAGATGCTTCTTCTCTGTGTTTTGACAGCATTTACTCAGAAACTCAGAATTTATAATGACAAAACATGGTAGAAGCAAGAGGCTGCCTTTTGTTAATAATCTATAAGACATACTAATACATTAAGAGTGAAGGGATTTCTGGACACTGGAATTTAACTGTCTATGCTGTTCAATAATTAAACTTGTCCTGGTAAACTTCTGGTCTGGCTCAATGAGTAATTTCCCTGCCATTTTCCAAGACAGCATGAATTAGCAAGGGACAGGTTCTCTGTATATTGTTGGGGTGAAGTTGTCTATTTTGAACAGTTTATTCCTCATCAATATATAATTTACAGATACAGAGGCAATATCAAAAGGAATGTTCAGTAGAACAGAAGAGAGTAGTTTGGGCTGGAAGGCACCTTTAAAGACCATATACTCCAGACTCCTCTGCCGTGGGCAGAAACATCTTTCATTAGATCAGGTTGCTCAAAACTCCATCCAACTTGAACACCTAGAAAGGAGTTGGCAATATTCCTACAAGATGACATTGGTGTCATCTTGTCATCCCCTTCAGGAGTTCCCTATTTGTGTAACAGAGAGAACAAGAGACATGACTGGCAATCCAGGGATGGTAAAAAAAACCAAAAAACTAACAAATGTGGTGACGTGCTAAACTTAATGAGAACACCCCTGAAAATCTGATACTTCCTAATTAAGGATCTCAGCAGTATCTGAGCCACACATGGACCAAACTAATGGGCCAAGCTACCAAACAAACAAGCAAAATCCCCTAGCAATCCATCCCAAGCTGTACTAGAATACCATTTGCTCTTCCCAGTGTAAGAATTTTAACCATATTCAGTCATCTTTTTATTAAGCCACTGAGAATTAAGACTTAATCATGCATTTTACCTCCTAGAGCTCCATATCTGGTGGTGTATATGGATTCATCTACTGTATTGACCTTTTTCTGGAGCACACGTGGACAGATGCAGGTTGGCAAACCACAAAGTATACAGTCATCAAATCCATCACCACGCCTTTCAGGCCACAAATACCAACAGTTATCAGCAGTAAGTCATTCCTCTCATTGACTCTTACCAAACTTTCACTGTGCTATACATTGCTCCACCTTCCACTTACAATTTTCTAGACAATGTCAAGATTCAAGTATTATATTAAAACAAACAAACAAAAAAACCAACAAAACCCCTTTAGCCTTAACTTATAAGTTGCTGATAAAAATGTAAACATTCCTTTCATGTAATTACCTGGATTTTTCCAGGTATAAAGCTGCTGTGATGTGCAGTTATCACACTGGGCAGAAGAATTGTCTGAGGACAGCATTAATTGATGGCATTTTCTCCCCCAAACTGCATGCATTCAATACCTTGGGAGCATACTGAAATCATTGTGCCACCCAGTGCTGCAGTCATGGTCTTAAAATTTTATTTTCCAATGCATTAAGGCACTAAACATACTTGGAGTTGTCTGGATAAGTGATATAGAAAGAAAAGGAGCCTCTTACCATACATTATGATAAAATTTTCAAATTTTATGTTGTAGAACTAGATTCTAGATTGCTTTAAAGGTGTTGCACATCATAGCACACCTCTAGAAAGTCACTGAACCCACTTTCTATAAAGTTCTATGTATTTGTTGTTAATCCCCTGCAGCTTGAAGCAATTCTCATGTACTCAGAGTATTTCAGATCTGACTAGAACACAAACAGTCATTAATCAGAACCATTAAAGAGATGGCTGTTGGCTAAGTTTCCTGGAATTTGAATGGGAGGCCACCCCAACCGTCTTCGTTATTTGATCCACATCAGCAGCAATTTGATGTTCTCTCCCCGCAGATACCGTGCCAGAGGAACGGCTATTTAATGTTGCATTTGGACACTTTCTTCCTGATGTCTCTCTGGTGGCAATCACAGTAGGAAATGTGCCATTTTCCCTGAGGGAAGCACAGCACCACGGCTTCAAGATTTATGAAACTCCCTTTTCTAATGGAACAAAAGCATTTATCCTGGAAGTCTCTTTTGATGATCCATATGTTCTGAAAGAGGTAGAATACAGCAGGTCACTTCAGCAGCAGAGTGGAGGAGGTGGGGCAGTCCCTTTGCAGAACACGGTCCAGCTTTTATTAACCAACAACTGTTCCTTGATCATAAAGGTGTCAATGAGTCTGAGATCATCTGAGTTAAGATTAGAGGCTTTTATGTCCCCACCTTGCTCTCCATGGATCTCTAGATCAGTATCAAGTGCAATTAGGTGGGATGAAATGTTACTTCCTTTAGTGCCTGTCAGCATGGCTGATGTCTGACTGCATACCCAACAGGAAGAGGTTTGTCAAGTCTGTATTCGATGCTGCCCTTTCAAACAGGAGTGTCTTGGAAAAATAAATCCATTATTTTGCAATGCTGGCAAACCATTTTCAAAAATTCAGTAACTCCTGAACCCACTGTCTGAGCGTGCGAGCATGCTAAGGGCAGGCTCAAGGTACTCTAAATGTAATTTTGTTAGGCTTCAGACTATTTGTACTTTAAATATTTGTAAAAGGTATATACTCACAGAGGGATTTCAACCTCTCATTTCAGTGGGAGGATGCATAACTGCAAGTCCTCTACTACTCTTTCAACCAAACCACACAGAGCTGTGATGCTGTTACAAGGAACAACACTGTGAATGCACAGCATTTGTGTAAATAATTCTCAGGCTGCAGTCAAACCACAGTAAAATTGCATTAAGGATCAAAGAAAGAAAAAAAAATCCAGAAGTATTTCTTTCAGGTTGAACACCAGGTTTTACTTTGGGAGCACTTTCAGTGCACTGTGAAGGAAAAGAGGATATTGAGAGGGATCTCTCACAGCATCTCACCTTCTGTTCAACCAATTACTTAATCTCCTGGGTTCAGCCCACACTCTCAGTAAAGGAGAATAAGGATTTGCACCTGGATCTCCCTCTATTGGGCTACAGAGGAACCACTGCATTCACTTCTGTCTTCATTTTCTGAAAAGGAACAACATTCTCCACATTTATGTTTGTCTGAAAGAGCTGTTGAATCCAGGCCAGATTTCTGAAGAGCTTTAGGCCAGCTGAAGCGACGCTTTTGGAGCCTGAGCTATTTGCAGGGGAGAGGAGGGTGTCGGAATAATTATTTAGTGTTGTTCAGAACATACATGCCTGCCTTTTCTGAAAGCTGCTGCAGCCTTACACTTCTTTCTCTTTCAGTACGTGAATAGAAATGAAACAAAATACACCCTCCTGGTCAACTACACCCTCAGCGTGGGCCCGGAGATGGCACTGTACTATCACACAGCAGAGGTGGAGTGTGTGATTGCTGATATTGGTAAGCTTTCTCCTGACATTAACTGGTTTGCATCAACAGCACGGCTGACATTGAAGGCAGTGAGAGCATCAGAGCAAGGGTGAGAGCTTTGGGGAAAACCCCACCCCTCGATAGCTCATTGTTGGTAACAGCCAAGTTACTGCTCCGCTGATGGCAGCTCTTCTGCATACTGGCAAGACAGTCTGCCCCCGAGACACTGAGAGCAATAAAACAAGTGTGTAGAAGAAATTGGCTTGCAAACTCACTGAACAAGATGCCTCAGTACATGAACATACATCTGCTGGCAAAACTTTCAGACATTGCTACAAGTTTCGGTTTGTCCTCAAACACAATTCTGCCTCTGCATCCAGGGCAGAACATAACTAACACAAAAAAATTGCTCTAATATCCAAAGACAGCATTTCTGTAAGGAGAAATCATCCACTAAGAGCTGTACTTAGTAGGTTACTGAAGGAGTCAGGAGGTCTGTTTGGTATTTTCTCAAATTTATTAGATTTTTGCACGCCACAAAGATGACAGTCTCCTCACTGTCCTATTTTATCTTTGAAATAGCTCTTGGTTGAGCTCAAAGAAGGCTGCTCCAAAAATGTATTCACATACATAGCTCAGCTTGCCTTACTGAAACAGGGACCAGCCCTGGAAGCAAGCTGGCAGGCCACTGCTGAAGCAGGACTCCCCATCCCACCAGGTGTGAGCTGGTGCCCCCACTACAACACAGCCAAGCCCTGCAGACAACGCCAGCATGCACCTGACAGGCTGCTGGGCTTTCTTACCCGGGACAGAAACCCCTGCCTGGGCCAAACCTCACCACTCAAACCTTCCTTTACTGCTAACACTTCATCCCACCTTCTTCCCACAGAAGTACCAGAAGCAGTTGGTTCCTGTGATGAAGAAAACCTGTATCTAACCCTGCCCACTTTTGGCTTGCACCAGTACTGGGACCTGTACCTTGGGAACAAGCTCCTGAACCGGCACGTTGCCCTCACCAATGGGTACCTTGCAGCTACCAACTCCACACACCTGACCTTGCAAATACCTCTGTTTGCTGGGGGACTCATCTATGAGGTACAGGAGCTGTTCAGCAGTGCCTTTTTTAAAGCACATAGGACTGTTTGCTCTCAGAATCCTACAGTCACAGTCTGTAGTGCTGTGGTATTACACATATTGGAAAACCCCCAGAGGGAAGGACTCTGAGCCAGAGCAAGTAGGATGAGAGGCATTGGACATGGACCCTTCTGTAATGCCATGTATTATGCAATCTGCAGTCCCCACTTGTCTGTAAAAGATATGCACCAAGTCTTCAAAAACAAACTCCTCAGTGTTTTTAGTAAGATGAGGCAAAATGTCCCATCTGCACTGAGCCAGAAACAATATTTCAATATAGCTTTTATGACAGAAGCTCTTTTAAAGGAACTTTTTGTAGAAAAGTTAAGACATGGCAGGGGAAAATTGATGCTGTAATAATTTGAACTATTCTACAATAATCAGCCCAAATTTATCGCCCTGACAGAGATTGATAAATTCATACAAGAAAACTTGTACTTCTGCCCCCATGTTGCTTCAGGCTCAAGTTCTCACAGTGACTTAACTCTTGTGACTTGTTAGTATTCAAGTGGCACAAGCTAAGAAGCAGAACTTTGTACACGTGGATGATGTGCTATTACAGCAGATCTCTTCCATCTCCTCCTTCACAGGAAGTGTCCTTTCAGAAAATTAAAGCAAGGTTTGATGTTGCCCTGAGGAAAGTGAGAACTATGGAGACCTTACAGATGTTCTCCATTAGCTGCAGTTTTAATTCTTCAGCATTTATAAGTAAGTTATGCAACCAATCAATCAATAAAAAGATGTGTGGTTCTTTCTTGAGCTCCTAATCAATTCTCGGACTTTCTCAGTATGCCACCCAGATGGTACCATAATGGTATCTGCCCAAATGAAGACAGTTCCTGCCATTGACATGAGTAAAACCAAGCTCAGGGACAGCTCCTGCAAGCCTAGAGAGTATAATGAAGCCCATGCCTTCTTCAAGTTCCATGTCACTACCTGTGGCACTTCAGTAAGGGTAAGTCCATGGCCAGTGCACACACACCTGCTGGAAATCTCTGCCTCTCCTGCATTTTCTCTTTTGGTCCCCTGCCCCAGCTCCAGAGAAGAGTCAATTTATAATGAGCTTCCCATATGCACAGTTTGAAGGTGATCACATTATTTATGAGAATGAAATCTCTTATGAGAAAGAGACTCTCCCAGGACAGAGCATACCAACAATTACCAGGGATCCAGACTACAGGTAGGAGCTGCTACTTGCTGACACTCTTCACTTTTGTACAGCAGCTGGGAAATAGATGTGAACACAGAAATTGCTGTTTTTTCTACTCTAGACTCACAGTCTTGTGCTACTACCAAGCAAAAGAGACCCTAGTGCTCGGTGCCTTCTCCAGTGACCTGGCCACATCCCCTCCCTTTGGCTCCGGGACAATGTTTCCACGGTCAAATACCGCAGGTGTGCAAATCTCTTCCTCCATTTTTAAACCCCTCTGACTCTTCCAGTCCTAAGTTCCCTTGTTAAGACATGCCTTACTTTCAACTAAAGAGCCTCACTAGCATTTCCTTCTCTGCAGCTTACAGAAGGGTAAGACAAGTTCTGAATGTAGTCTCAAGAGTGTCCAAAGGTAAATCTCCTCCTATGGAAATCAGAGAATTTGCAAGTATGTTTTAGTTTAAATTATATTAAACAACAACAAAATCCCCTGACATTTTCTCAAGATGAATCCTTCATGGAGTTCTATGGGCCCAACATGGCAATACTCAAACAACCCATGGAGCCTGTGTTTCTTGAGGTGGAGCTGAAAGACGAGAGCCCCAATGTCGAGTTATACCTGGAAAATTGCTGGGTAGCCAGATCTCCAGACTTCAACACCCCAAGATGGAATATCACTGTGGATGGGCAAGTAGTATTAAATGTCCCATGAACTCATCAGCAAAGCCATAATTTGTACTTGGATATGTTGATCTTTCCTCTCAAATAGGTGTGAGATTAATGGCAGTGTGTTTGCTGCAGAGTTCTGCCCAGTACCTGCTAGCCCCAGGGTGAGACACCCTTCTCACTTTAAAAGGCTGGCAGTAAGGACCCTGGCACAGCAACTGGAACAGGTAGGATTGACTGGAAGGCTCACGTCCCTCTCATGGACCCTATCCTGGAAGTCTGGATGATGCCCTTAGTCATGTGGTTTAGTTGGAGGTAGTCCTGCAAGGAGCAGGAAGTGGGACTTGATGATCCACATGGGTCCCTTCTAACCTGACACATTCTATTACTTTGTGCTTTGAGAAATAGATTTAGGCACCTCACAGGCTTAAACCCTAGCCAGCATTCAACTCAACTACCCTGACTGGTGCACAGCTTTAATTCAGTTCTCTTAAATCTCCTCTGCCACCTAGCTGACTTGAGATTGGACTGGCTGGAGTAAACAAAAGAATTTGGTATGTAAATATTATTTTTATATGGAAGTTTTGGCTTTGTGTAGGATCAGATTCATATCACTTCAGCTCAAAATGTCTGGAGCAGAAAAATCAACTTATATGTCCCAATATCCACATGAAGTTCAGCTCTGTTGTCTCCCATCTGTCCTAGCCAGTCATCCATCTCCTCAGGTGTCAGCCCAGTGGGCAGAGGAGCAGAGGCATGTGGGTTTGGTCTTAAAGTTTGAGATCTTGTTCTCCTCTAAGGACTAAGGAGAGCAAAGAAAAACCCAGGACAGTCACCTGAGGGTACTTTGCTCCTTGTGCACCCAGCTCAGTGAACTGCCTGTCCCGACATGTTCTGATACCAGCCGTGGTGTGTTCACCCTGCCTGGGCAGCTCAAGTAACTGCAGCATTATTTACTCAGCCTTTCATAGGCACCTCAACTCTTGAACTTGCTAGAAATGAACATGATGCAATTCTGGCTTGTGTTGCTTCCTAAGTGTGCAGCTGCAGCAGGCACCAGATTGAGTTTCTCTCTAGATTTGACACACTGCAGCACGTGAGGTTTCAACCTCTCCTGTCCCAGCCTCTCAGTTACCAAACTGCTTGAGGGCTTCCTTGACAACAACTTTAAATTCAAGGCAGGTTCAGCTAGAAGGTACCACATGGAAGTGTTCAGAGAAGCCTAAGTCTAATCAGATGTAGTTTCTGAAAAAGGCAAAGACAAAATAATGCTCTGCAAAGTGGGATTTGATATGGATCAAGTGGCACTTCTTCTTCTTCTCAGGTGTATGTGCACTGTTTGGTGGCAGCGTGCCCCCCTGCCCACACACAACCTGGCAGCACCTGCAGAGGACAGTGTAGCTCAAGCAAGGAGATGAAGGGTAGGTAATGGAGGAGAAAAAGAACCATTGCAATGCACCCCTGACCTGATGTTTCTCAGAGATTTAGGAGCTCTGACTTTGGCATCTGAAATGCCTCGAGCATGGACTGTGAGCGTTGATGTCACCTTTGACATACAGCATGTATGTATTCTTTAAAAACTACATAAACACACTGTGTATCATTCTCAGGCTCTCCAGGTCACCCTTCTGACAGTGGCCAGGGTTATGTACTCGCTGGACCAGTACGGATTGTTGCTCCAGATCTAAGATGACACAGGTAAATTGAATTTGGTAAGAACACCAGGCCCTGTGTACTCACCCTGAGAGGTCGTCATACTTTGTGACACAAGAGATGCAGAGCCTGTCCTTGAGGACCTCAAAAATAAAAGTTCTGACACAAGAACAGGGAATGGACATAGTTTGCAGTCCCATGGTCTCAGCTTGAGCCCATGAGAGAGGGAAGAAGGACAGTTCCCTGCCAAGCCAAACACAGGTGGTGTGGCTCTGGAGCAGATGCCAGCAGCAGAGCAGGGCATGCTGGAGTTGGGCCATAGCAGGCAGTTTTGGAGCCAGGTACTA
Organism: Polioptila caerulea; assembly: GCA_013397295.1. NCBI lineage: Eukaryota > Metazoa > Chordata > Aves > Passeriformes > Certhiidae > Polioptila > Polioptila caerulea. The sequence goes on along the minus strand of VYXF01000647.1, from coordinate 118,387 downwards.
TTTCAACAGGTTTTCAACAGGACTGTCCCCCAGTCTGAGAGAAAACAGACACTAAGGCACTAAGGCACATTGCCATATTCCAAAGGCTTTTGAATGGTTCAAATCTTCCAAAAAGTAGAGTTTCTTCTATAGCTTCACCCACCTTTGGACAACCAGAGCTGCTGAGCTGTCTGCTCCAGCATCACTCCTCACTTCACACTGTGTGTGTCTCCAACAGCACCTGAAGGCTCTACTGTGCAGGCTGCTTTCCAAATGGTGCTGCTGGACACAGGAGCTACTTCTTCCAGGAACCATCAGAACTATTTGCATGAAGTTTAAAGACCAGATGGTGGGACAGCACTGGGAAGTTCTTGAGTCTGCTAACAGGATCATTAAATCTTGCAACCTCTTGCCTCTCTGAAATGGATACAGAAGAAAACTTACCAGAAAATGACCCAAGGCTGAAAAATAACACTTGGTGTTTCTTCCAGCTGCTCAAATGTGGACTTGCAGATCACTAAAATTATTGCAGCCCTGATTATGGCTGCTTCTTGTAATACTTCATAAAGTGACTTCCAATCCTCCCATGTGAATGTAAAGTGCAAATATGAAAAGTCAAATAAAACTACACCAGAGCAATGTAAGCACAGAACATCTCCTTGCTAGTGTGCAACAGCAACGATCTGCTGCACCAATACTGGCTTCAAAGAGCCAACAATCATTGCCAGTGCCCCTCCAGCATGCAGCACTAGGGCACAGCTTCTTCTCACTAATGCAGAGTTTTGTCTATGTCATTACAGCAACCTGGCATTCTTGGAAACTTGTTAGTTCTTCATTTTCCTCCCACCTGCCTAACCCTACAAAATGTGAGTAGATGGATACTCTGGTATGAGCAAAAATGACACCTGGTATTTTTTGTTTCTGTGCACACAGAAAGCTTTTTTAAAAATTCTTATTAGAGATCAAGTACAAACCTGACACACGACCACCATTACTCACTCTCAAGATATGCCTGCAGTGTAACTGCAGGTGTGGCTGCAGCACAAGTAGAAGTTCAACAGCAGTGCAGAGGGGGCAGATGGCACACTCGTGCTGACAGCACACTCATGTGCAGCCTCCAGAGGGTTTCCCAGCTCCTGCAGCCCCTGCCTTCCCAGGATGGCTGGTCTGTGCTCACACATGGCCCACTTCCCAAAAGCTGCAGTCCTACCTGAGATGATTGCTGAATAAAAGCCCTCTTAAAGCTGTACCTGCTGAAGGAGTAAGATCTGTAAAAAGGAATGGGAGGGTGCTGAGAGCCCCCAGCAGCTGCCTGGGTGCTGCCTTCCTCTGCTGCTTGAGCAGTGCACTCTGCTGTCCACAGTCCACACTGCAGAGCCCAGCAAGTTACTGCTCCCATGCGTCTGCCAGGGGAGCACACTCCCTGATTTTAGAAACAGCAGCAAACTCACAAGTTTAGGTTAACTTTCTGTTAATCTAAAAAGCAGTCCTCTAGAAATTTGTAGACTGGGATGAAGGCAAAATAATAATGACCAAATTCTAGCTCTTCTCAGCACTCTCAGGCCACACAGGTGAGCATCAGGTCTGGTCTGGTACCACTAAGGTTCACTTGTTTTGCAGCCTTGCAAAGTATATTTAGATAACCTTGTCTGCAGTAAGTGGGATATCCTAAATCCTCCCCTTTTGCCCTGGAAAAACCAGGAAGGGGTCCAGCAGCATTCCATGCCCTTCACCAACCACCTGACAGATGAGGAGACTTTTCTCTTCCACGTACATCAGAAGGGAGATGGAAAAGCAGAGACAGAGTTGCTTTCCCATTTCAACAGGGATTTCAGGTTTCCCCCTTCCCATAGACAAGCCAGAGCAACTCCACATCCTTGGTCTCTTTCTCCTACCTTGGTGGCTGTTCATGGTGTAGATGACGATTTTCACACTGAATCTCACGGTGTGTTAGGGTTAGGCATTCCCTGTTTACCTTTGAGCGTGTCTTTCCCAAAGTAAGATTCAGCCACGCTATTGCACGGGTGTACTCTTTACACCTACAGTCTCCTGGGATTATTCCAGCCTCTCAGGTGTTGCAGATGGAACTTCAGCACCTAACTCCTGTCCTGGATCACAGTTTTCAGGCCTGTGGGCTTAAATGGTTCCTTGGACTAGGTTTCAGGAACCACTCTGGTCATACCACTGTAGTTGGACAAGCCTTCATTATTCAGCCAATGTGGAGGAACGGAATTGGGAAAGAAGCTATTTTTAGTGCACAGACAGAGGCACACCAGAGTGCCCATGCTGGGCAGTCCCCAGCCTGGAAAGCACTGATCAGCCTTTCCCATAGCAACAGGAGTTGGGTTGAAATCTACTGTTGTGATGCCTGGGACACAGCTGGACCAGCTGTTCCTTGCTGGGAGACAAGGATATCCTTCAGGCTCATTTCACATGCTCCTTGTACCACACAAAGACGAGTGATAAAAGAACGGATCACCATGAGCTGTAGGAAGCAATGCTCTGGACAGCATCCAATCCTTCCCTGCTCCTGCACTAAAGGGATCATACAAGGAGAATCTTGGAAATAATCTTAAGAAACAGACCAGTGTTCAGCTCAAATGGTCACAATATGCTGGAAGTGGGGCCTCCAACTTGACCAGATCTCTCAGCAAACTGCTTTCATAAAAAGCAACCAGACCTTCCATTTTGCATGAAAGCCACTGGCTGGGGTTGAATCTGTTTCACTGATCCAGCCCCTGCCTCTGTTAAAAGGATGAGGCAGGTAACAGCCATCTGATGACATAAAAGAATATTGGATATTATCCTCCCACTAGTAATCTTCAGCTTTGAACATTGTTTTTGCTTTTCTGACTCCTTCCCCTCCTGATAGGCAACAGAGAGCATGACCCACACAGCTGAGCTTGACTGAGAGAGAGGTGTTCAATCCCCACAGAAGTGGAACAGTGCACTTTCTCTCCTCAGTCACTTTTTAACAAGGTTACCTACTAGACAAGAAGTGCACAGTGCAGCCCTCACTTGCAACAGCCCAAGAGTTTCAGGCTTTTCATGCTGACTAAACCTCCATTGCTCACCCACAAGGCAGGCACTTGGAAGAGGGACATATTCTGGATACTTGACTACCAAACTCTTTGGCCTCAGCGTGCCACAGCTTTCCATTTGGAAAGGCCCTCCTTGTTCCCCAAGCTGCACTCACACTAAACATGTATGAAACCCTCCTCACACTGCTCGGTGCCCTGCTTTGCATTCTGTCAGCTTCTCCCACCATTCTGCAAAAGCAAGGGAAAGGCCTTGCAGCATTGATAGTTGTGTGACCACTCCCCCTTCCGTGCTTCAGCAGTACAAACAGAGCTCTAGGGAAAGCACAGGGTGATGATGTTACTCTTTGCCTTGTTCTGTAAGGCAGTGAAGTTATTCTTTGACATTCTGTAACATATTATGGAATTCACAGGGTTTTTTGTAAGTTTAAAGGTAAATCATCAGGTGAGAACAGTTACTCATTGCCAAATTAACCCTGGCTACAGGGAACAAGCCAAACAGAGAGGTTGCCAGTGACAGTTGTAGAAGGAAAGTCAAGGGTTTGGGAGAGTAGGTTTACAGGTAGGAAACCTTGGGAAAGCAGCTGAGAATTATTCATGTCTGAAATATTCCTGGCCAGAGTAAAGAGAGTCACAGTGCATTAGCAGCAACCATCTGCTTGACTTACTGGTGCAACCCATGACTTTGACAAGGGCGATGGAATGGCCAGGACTGACCCAGGAGCTCCACAGAGGTGTGGAATTCTCATGCAGAGACAACCCAACTCCTAAAGCCCAGTGAAGGTATAAAGCTACAGCACCTTGCATTGCAAAGCATCCAAAGCACACAGCCTTGCTCCTTTTACAGGCTGAGAGGTTGCCTGAATTTCACAAAACATTGCATAAAAGAATTTTATTACTCTCCATTAGGCTTTTAATTCTTAAACTTTTATAACAGGAAACTTTGCAGGATAAGAGGAGTTACTAAATACACCCTCCTCTTCAAATTTTGGTGTTTTTTAATATACTTCGTATACTGAGCATTATGCCCTGTGGTGTGGAACATCCCTTTGGTCAGTTTGGGTCACCTGTCCTGGCTGTGCCTCCTTCCACCCTCCCAGGTACCCCCAACTTCCTCCCCATCATGGCAGCACAAAAAGCAGAAAAGGCCTTGGCTCTGTGCAGTAACAAAAACCTCTCTGTATTATCAACCCTGTTTCCACAACACAGCCCCACACCAGCCACTGTGAACAAAACTAACTCTACCCCAGCTGAAACCAGCAGGGCTATTTAATAATTTCAGGCTGAAAACCTGAAAGCCAGAGAACTAAGTGACTTGTGTGCATGTGAAAGGGGAAAATGTGAAAACCCTACTGGCCAAAATTACCTTGAAAGAATTCCAGATTATGCTAAAATGCATGATGACAGTTCATCCTTTCACAGGAGAGACAAGGAAATAATGTGGAGAACTGGCAATTGCTCCCCAGCCCAGTGCAGTATTTCTGCGCCAACGATTGCGTGAGAAGCAATTAAGCAACATTCACAAAACAACACAAGCTGGAATATTATCTCTAGCATCTTTGTTTTCTAAAATACTTATTCACTGTTAATATTGTGATCTATAGCCTGTCATTCTAAGTGTTCTGTGCAGAACCACATCTGTGATCTCTCTTCTCACAATAAAACTTTGTTAGTCACATTCAGCTGTTCATTACCACTTTTTAAATTGCCTTGGCATGGTCAGTCAGGAACATGTTTAGTTCTAACTCACATTCTCACCATCAGTCAAGAGCTGGTAGGATTTCCCAGTTTTTAAGACTGAGGTGGCATGAAGTGTGTCAAGTCATCAAACAATTACCTGTGTTGTTTTGGAGACAGAACACCAAGACAAATGGCAGTAAAGGACATGCTTGGTACATCAAGAAAGTCCAAAATTAAGACTTCTGAGGAGGGAAAAAATGGTCATTGCCTATTTCTCACACTGTGAATGGTCACATCCTGATATTACATATCATATTTCTGTAACTTCAAATGGCTGCAGTCAAGAGCATGTGAGGTAAATGCAACATTTTCTCAGCCCTGTTTCAAATTTGCTCATTGTAGCGGTTGCAGTTTCATCCCCACACTGAAAGTGATCTCAGTGAGGCTGCTGGGAAGGACATCCAGAGGCTCCAGTCTGCTGTCATGACTCAGCCAAAGGGTCCCACCATCTTCAGTGAGCCCTGCGTGTGTGCAGGCTCCAGGACCATCCATGGAGAAACTCATAGCAGAAATGTCATTGACATAATTTTATTCAAAAAACAAAATCCTAATGCTAATGTGAGCAGAGTATTTCATTAAAACTTGCATTGCTTTGAACATGCAAGGGTCTTTCTTGATGATGATTTACAGATTTCAGTAATGGTCCCCCCCTACCACGTAAGAAATGAAGCTGTCAGGGTATTCACAGCTAGTCCATCACATGGATTTCACACTGTATTTTCCAGGGAAATGATCTCTTCAATTAGAAAGAGAAAGCCATAATTCCCCCTGTGAATATTTTTTACAGTAAACTCTGCAGACAATCATAAGATAAAAAGTACATGTTCATTTTTTATTTTCAATTAATCTGGACATTTATTACAAAATTATCAACTATTTCTGTACAAAATCTGTACATGTGTCTCACAGAGATCTACATTATACTTTCCCTCAACACTAAAAATACCAAATCCAGTTTATTTTGCAATCATAATCAATTTTTAACTTATTTACCCAAGAATGAAGCTCTTCAATAGGTCATAACAGATGTAAATGATATTCTGTTTCATCCATCAGTGATAAAAATCACAAATTTAGGGGAATATATTCACATCACGTCACTACCTGAATTGTTAATAACCCCGCTTCTGTTTTTCTTCTTTATCAAGAATAGCCTGTTTTAGACTCAATGCAGCATCTTCAAACTGGGGATTTAACTCTAATACTTTCTTGAAATCTTTCATGGCCTCATCAAAGTCTCCTGTCCCAAAAAAAAAAAGAAAAAAAAAAGAAAAATTATCTTTTAAGTTCTCACACTCACAAACCTCTCACAACTCGAGAACATCTCCTAATACACCCACAAAGTAGCAGTTACTTCCTGGATCCACTACATTTGGATCCTCCACAGGCCCAACTGGGAGTCAAAGGGTTTCACAGCAAGAACCAGAATACCAGAATACCAGAATATTTTGAACCTCAAAAGGGCTTAAGACTTAGTTCAGCCAGTTTATTCCCAAGAGGAGACAAAAGGCCCACACCAATATGAGGCTGCCTTAAAGCTGGCACACAGGCACAGAGCTTCCAGCTGGTGCCCATGGCCCAGCTCCATTCTCCTGCCCCTCGACCTCTGCAAAGGCCAAGCTCTAACAAAAGGCACAGGGCCGTCATTTTGTGACGGCATCATCAAAAACGGGGCAGGAATTCCCCAGAGATGGCCGGCACCCACTGGAAGTCGAGAAGGCTGTGCCCACTGCAGCTACAGCTGCCTGGGAGATGCTTTAGCTCACGTTTAATGGTAGTGTTTGGAACTGGCTTGTTTGACCCCAGTGCAAATTTTTCCACAAGTCAACTACACCCGTCCTCCTCTTTTCCACGGAGCAGCATCGTTTCGAATGACTCAGGAGCACGGCCAGCAACAGGGGGTGCCACTGCATACGCGGGGCAGGC
>VYXF01000647.1:68570-111611 GCA_013397295.1 Polioptila caerulea | reverse complement strand
CGCGCTGCCCCGCCCCGGCTCGTACCCAGCCGGTAGCGCACCAGCCCGCGGTTGTAGTAGGGCACCTCGAAGCCGGGCTGGCACTCGATGGCGGCCGTGAAGTCCTGCAGGGCGGCGGCGAACTCCACGCGCAGGTACCGCACCTGCCCGCGGTCGTTGAGCGCCGAGGCGANTCACGGTGCGGGGCGGAGAGAGCGGCGGCACCCAGGAGAGAGCGGGCACGGCCCAGGGAAACACCGCAACCCCGCCGGAACAGCCGGCAGCGCTGGGCGGGCTCTGCTCCGCTCCGCCCCGCCCTCTGCCCGACCCACGACAGCGTCCCGCTCCGGGCCGCAGCACAGGCACGCCATGGACCTGGCGGAGCGAGGCCCGAGGAGCCCAAGAGGATCCGAGAGCCAGAGCACNGCACGGCCCAGGGAAACACCGCAACCCCGCCGGAACAGCCGGCAGCGCTGGGCGGGCTCTGCTCCGCTCCGCTCCGCCCTCTGCCCGCCCCACGACAGCGTCCCGCTCCGGGCCGCAGCACAGGCACGCCATGGACCTGGCGGAGCGAGGCCCGAGGAGCCCAAGAGGATCCGAGAGCCAGAGCACCTCTCCTCCGGAGGCAGGCTGGGAGAGCCTGGAGACCTTAGAGCACCTTCCAGTACCTAAAGGGGCTCTAAGAGAGCTGGAGAGGGACTGTTTACAAGGGCATAAAGGGATAGAACAAGGGAGAATGGCTTTAAGCTGAAGGAGGGAATGTTTAGGTTAAATATAAGAAAGAAATTCTTTACTATGAGGGTAAGACACAGTAGAGAATTTTTTTACTGTGAGACATTGGAACAGGTTGCCCAGAGAAGCTGTGGATGCCCTGTCCCTGGAAATACTCAAGAACGGGTTGGAAGGGCTTTGTGCTACCTGGTCTAGTGGAAGGAGTCACAGCCCTTGTCAGAGGTCTTAAAACAAGATGGTCTTTCAGGTCCCTTCCAAGCCAGGCTGTTCTGCTCCTCTGTGATTCTATGGAGCTGGGGTTTATCCTTACCTGATAGCCCAAGCTTAGGTGAGAGACAGCACAGAGGAGGTCGTGTGGTCTCTGAATGTCACAGCTCTTGTCAGACAGCCAAGTGCAGGCTGGCCCTGGGGACAGCTCCTCCCGTGCATCAAGGCCCTGCAGCACGGCCAGAGCACAGCTTAAACCAGCAGGGAGGTAGGACAGCGAGACATCCATCCTTGGACCTTTGTGTGTTACAAGGGTGACACTCGAGCTCCTGGAATCTGCTCAACAGATCCAGGCTGCTCTCTCAAGCTACATTAAAAATGCCACGTTCCAGGTTGCAAGTTCGTGGAGGTTTCCTTAACCTGTTGAAGATGACATCACCCAAGCTCAGGAACCCGACTGACACACTGACTGCTGCGTGTTTTCAAGCCCTTTATTGCTGTGGTGGGTTTAAATACACTTGGCAAAAGAAACCAGCACTAACATATGCTTATACTGGTATCATCACTCTAGTGATTACTACTCTAAACAGTAGTACAAAACCATATAAGGTAATATTAAAAAAATTACTGTGACATTATTTCAATTCAGGAATCACTTCCTTTAAAAAACTGTGAATTCTGAGAAAATCCAGTAATTTCCTATGGAATTAGAGAGACAAAAAAATGGAGCCTATTCAGAGTAGAATCAGAGTATATCAGAGCTGATACAAGCCTACATTCAACTCACATGGTTTTGAAAATAGGCTCAATCTACAATTCAAAAAGAATGCTTTTACCTTAAATCTTCTTTAAAAAGTGTAGCAAAAAATTGCATCTATTTACACAGTAATTTCTTCAGACAAGCTGAAGCAGTAAAGGTTTCTCTTGTGAGTTTCCTCTTTTGGTTTTGGGGGTTTTTCTTAATGCTTTTCTAACAGCAGCACTAACTGCTTCAATACAGTACCTGAGTTGTATTTCAAAGGATAGTTAACATTTTAGAGGCTGTTGTTAGCAGTCATAAATGCAGATATACAGAGTCTTTATCCTCAGCTTACTGTGCTGTGGCACAGAGGACAGGCATTATAATGGCCTGCTTCTTTGGCTTTCATACAATGCTTACACACACTGCACATCCAGAACCGATACTCCAGGATAGGGGCTCCTGTTGCAACACATACAGGAAGTTTACCATCCCCACTATAAAAAAAGAAAAAAAGAAAAAAAGAAAAAGAGTGAAGTTGAAAGAACAAAAATGTGGTATGCCAGTTGTTGATTAGAAGTTATTAGCTCATGTAACACTTCACTGTTCATATAACCAAGTATATAAACCTTCATACCAGAGAATGCCCAACCCTAAAACCAAACAGCCAACAAATCAGGACCAGCAGATCCAGAAGATGGGGTGAAAAGAAGCAGTGAAGGGCATATAAAAGTAAGGCCTGATTAGACACCTGCACTGCTATTATACTCCTTCCTCTGAAGTCTGAAGAGTCAACTTCACAGCTGCTACTGAGATTCAGTACAGCTGCACAGCAGGATCAATCAAGACAGGTTAAAATCCCATTTGCTAAAAGAAAATTGATTCACAATCAATTTCCACATTTACAAGTTCCATGCTCTTAGCAGGAAACATGTCAAACACTGTTGTGGGTACAGCCATTCCAAGGACTTACCCCTTAAATGTGCCCTTCATACTAATTTTAACTTCACGTACTGCTCTTTTCACACCAAGTAGATTTAGGTAATTCACAAAACACTGGAGGCCTGTTAGTTAATAATGGTTAAACAGTCCCTTGTTGATACTTTCATCACCCCACCATGGTGATGCAAACATTCTTACTTTAATGTCACATGACACAGTCTCAGAGGTCCTATAACTCTGGCATTTTGTCTACCTGCATTTCAAATTAAAAGGAAGTAACATCTTTATGCCCAATTCCTCAAATGCAGACAGTGTCTATTTTTCCAAAGAACATAGTGCTGTATTACCTTCCTCCAAATTGGCTAACTCCTGCCTCATTCTTGCCCAATATTTGGTTTAAGCAGCAAAGCACTTAATTAATTTGGTCACACACAAAACCTACTAAAACCCAAAATACAGTAAACAGCAGAAAAAAGTGATAGTAAAATTATAGTATCATATAAAAACAAACCCACCTCTCAAGAACATCATCCAGATCAGGTTTTTTGTTACACTTTGGTCTATATCTTGTGAATATCTCTAGAGCAAGGTCTTCATACTGTTGCCTCTGCTCTGGTTTAAGAGTTTCCAAGGATTCTAATTTAACAAAGGCCTTTGAACAAGTATCAAATGCTCTGTTTGCACATGCACAGAGTGCCAAAAGGGAATAGATTTCAACTGCAGGGATAATGTCTTCATAATCTTGCAAATGAAGAGCTAAAAAAATGGAAAAAGGAAATCCAAGAGAATTATTACACATCTTGAAGTGCAAGCATCTGTATGGAACAGTTGCTACTAGACAACATTATTAATTCTAAAAATTGGACAAAATTTACCACAGTCTTTTTATTGACACGACTATGAAGCGTTGCTCTAAAAAAAAAAATTAGGAGATTTCACTTGGAAATTGGTGTTTTCTTGAAACACTTTATTTTAGTTGGTCAGTTGGTTTTAAAAATATTAGAAGGATTTGAAATCTTCCTTACTTGGACAAAGTACAAGGCACTATTTGTTTCTCTAGTTCTCACAGATTTTTTTGTGAAGCTGTATAAAGAGGTCTATGTAAATTCAGGTATGCCTTATAATTTAGGGAGAGAACCAAACAGTCAGCAGAACATTTACAGAGTTTGACCAATTTACTAGGTAATACTTGGAAAGATTTGCATTTTCTTCAGTAAAGTCATTTCCAGGTATTGTGACTGCAAACATATTCGATTCATTATATGGTTTTGGTTTAAATTCCAAGGACTTATTAAGAACTGAAAAACATGGCAGGTATAAATGAAATTATGTGCTGTCCTTACAGGGTTGAAAATGAATTCTTACCTGTTTTAAGTGCTGCATCTACAGAACCTTTATAGAGCTGTTTTTGTGCAAGTATGAAAAAGTGGTAAGCCTCAGCTCCTCGCCAAGCATTGTCTGCAAAGCGGTTTGTTGAAGAAAGAACATCTTCTTCCAGCAAACCAGCCAAAGCTGAAGCGCTCTGAAAACAAACCAGTATCACAAGTAATTTTTATATGAAACAGATACAGCAGGAAATGGGGATATATGAAAAGAGCTTTTCTATATTTGCTGATTACACCACTGTCCGTGTTAAGCAGGAAAAATACAAATGGACCTACAGTGAGCATTGTCAGGCGCTCAGAGACAGGCACAACATATGGTGCAGATTTTCAAAGATAAATATCATATATGTGTGTATACAAATATATTTTGTGCACATCTGCAGACTGGTTCATAGTTTGGATTAATACTGCATTTCAACACTAGAGCTCTAAAAAATTTGTTTAAACTATTTCATTTGTGCATATAAAGATTAACTGAGCTGAGAAAAAATTCTTCCATTTGCTTCCCCTGTATCTGGAGCCATCTCCCTGATGAATTACAGGCAACACAGCTTAATCTAATCACAGATCACCCTTTGGGATCAATACTTACTCCTAAATGACACAAGGCTCTTGCAGGAAGAAAAAAGTCTGGAGTTTCTTAGTGTGCTTTTCATTGTTATAGTGAAAACATTAAGAAAAACACATTAAACTTAGGAAGAAAAATATCTATTAATACATACAATTTAAATCTTTTAAAATAACACTTAAACCAATATGTTTTCATGGAGGACTTGCTTGAAGGAAAGCTTTGTTCTTAGCTAGGAAAAGGGTTATTAAAAACATTATAGGCTCCCATGAAGATAGCTTGCTTTATTCTGAATAGCTAGTAGATACCAAAATTCAGAAAGGAAAGAAAAAAAAAAAGACACTACCTCTGAACTTTTCTCTTTAACTTTTCCCCTTTGTGCATTTTGCATTTGTTCATGACACTGTTCCATAAGTAAGGCTGATAGCACATAAAGCTTTTTAACTCGCAAAGGCTTTGTCCTTTTCTTTGACTCTTCATCTGCAATCTTAAAAAAAAAAAAAAACAAAGGGATTTAATTCTCTTGGACAGTTGCATGCTTGTACAAACCTAGGAAATCATGCCAAAAAATGATTCTGCCTTTAAATGTAATAATTTAGGCTGCAAACAGAACTATAAATGAAAATGTCAAAGTGAAGTATGCACATTATTCTATATTTATTTAGCTAACATGTATATAAAGCCAGAGTCTCAGGAAGGATAAGTCAATGTAACCATGTATAAGTCTTGTGATCTAGTATAAAAATAAACTAAAAAAATAGCAAATTTTAAACAAATACATAGCTTTCAATAAGGTCTGGTGATTTTCCCAGAAAAGAAGAATGGCTTTTGAAAGTAACATATATTATATATACTGCTATAAATATTTGCTGCAAAAATTACATATCACTCCTACAAGACTTTAAGCTATGTAGAGAAATCTCTGCAGCCAAACCAAATCTAAGAAACATCTTTATCATAAAAGCACACCACAGCCGTTTCTAATTGAAGGAACTAATTGAAGAAATACCAAAATTTAACTTCTGGTTATTGATATTGCGCCTTTTTTTTAAAAAAAAAAGGAGATAAAAATAACTCCCATGATATCTAAATTAATGTGGACATTGCACCCCAGGCCAGTCTACCATACTCCTTTACTAGGCAATGCAGGGCATCAGGACCTTTACAGGTTCAGTTCATCTCCAACTGAAGTGAAAGTCTCAAAATAAATAAACAGATTGCTTGTGTCCCCAAAGTCTCCTCTCCACTAGCTCCACAGAGGACACCCAGGGTAACTATTACACATAGATACCTGAACTCTGGGGGTTGATTTCATCCTTGCACTATCCTGTATGATGACATCTGCTCATTGCCTAGACATTGTTAAAACTAAAATAACCCCAAGAGAATAAAAGCAGCATGGAAATAGTAAGAGCTAGTCCAAAATACCTTTCATTTGACATAAAAATAAAACCTGTAATACCTTGAACATGAGCTTAGCCGCTTCAAAGAAATAATTGGCTTTACGATAGAGTTCTATAGCATCAAGGATTTTATTCTTTTCCAGTAAATGACTGGCATATCTGGCTAACAACGATCCAATCTCTTTCATATTGTGATCTTTAGCCAGCTCCACAGCTTTATTCCACTAGAAATTAAAGGAGACAATTATTAATCTATTTTTTCAAATACATTCTCAAAACAAACCGGTTATCCATGAACAGACTGCAACATTTGAGTGCAATGTTTCATCACCATTTTGAACCAGACTACTATAAAATTAACATAAAAAGCAAGAGAATACAAATGCTTATATCATTGCCAATCATGTGATGCAGCAGTACTGAAAAAAAATGCTGGACTTCTGTCCAAAACCACATATAAAACAGTTGCTTCTACTTTCATAAAAGCTATGCAAAATCATTTCACTACAGCTCATAGCTGAACATGTGGATTTCAACACTTTTTTTATTACTTAAACCAGACTTTCAAAAGCAAGGCTAAAAGAGGACCTCAGCCCAGTAGCTTAAAGCACATAGTAACATTTTACTTATCCTTCTATACACCTCATTTTGTCTGTGAATTTTCCTCATGTTCAGTGGCTTGGCTACTGTGTTTGCCCCAGATGAAAAGTTTGGCAGGACTGAGACCTTAACTGAATCTCACACCTAACAGTTCTTCAGATCCATAAACTAAGAAATTGTTCACATAAAGCCAGCCCTAGTCAGTCCTGCCATTCCCATCCATGGAGTCTTTCATAGCCATCCTCAGTTTTTCCCTTAATTGTGTTGACACAGACATTTGCAGGTTAAGTCATACTAGGAAACAGCTCTAGTTATAAACATGCAGATCAGTTTCCAGCTCAGCCTTTTCCAGCTACATCCTCATGCAGTCACAAATCCATTTGCGTCTATAAAAGGAGGAAGATGTGGAAAATATCCAGGATGGACATCTATTCCTTCTCCAGTCTTCTCCCATTCCATCAGGAGGCAGCATAGCCTGGCTCCAAAAATCAATCATACAGACAAATGTCTGTATGCTGAGCAAGCTGCCCACATACCCAGCATGTAGCTTTGCACTGCCCCTCCAGTGGTCTAATCTCAACCTCAGAGAACTGGCTTAAGCACTGAAGTATGAATTTTCCAGAAACTATGACAAATCATCTGACACCTAACAAGTATTGTATTCCACTGGGCATTAGGATAGAAATCTCACTATTAAACTGATATTATTACAGATTATCTCCTGCTGTCTTACCTGGTTGAGATGCACACAGGTATCCACAGCATCCTTTGGTTGATTACATTTCAGGAAGGCTGACACAGCTTGTTCACACATCCCCACTCTCACAAACATATAAGCTATATCCTGCAAAAAGCATCAGCACTGTATTAAATTCACTTCTGCAAGTTTAGCATATTGTGCAGCAACAGCAGTACTCCTGTTCAGTTAATTTATGTCTGAGAGGGTGGGGAATGGATTGTTTGCTTCATGGATCCTGTGAAGGCACCAAGCACTGCTGTAAATCTTTAGAACAGTGTGCTAGTCTCACAAACTGCTTCTAAATTCAAGAAAGCTATTACAACGAGGTTAAAAGAAAATGCTATGTCTTGGTTTACTGGAAAAGGCATTAAAGTAGCATGTTTTACGTTTTTCAAGCATTTAGCATTAAGTCAACCACAGCATAGTTTTAATTAGCTATTATTTAGTGGGTAATTTCCTGCTACAGATACACACCTATATTCTGTTCACCTATATATCCTACACACCCTAGCCCATCTACTTCCCCTTCTTTTAGAGTATTGTCAGTCAGGTCTTTCTGGGGAACTGGGACAATAAGGGAAAGGAGAGTGATGGGGAATGAAAACAGCAGTAATACTAGGCTACAATACCACAGTAACACCATTGCACTTGAGTGAGTAGGTCACACACTGCATTCTCTCATTCTTAACCCTCCCAAGATGGAAAATTTTAAATAAACACTTGGGTATAAAACGATGAAAAATAATGGTGTGTTTTGCTTACAGGGAGCAATTTATGATTTTCTGGAAGTGAGTTGGCCAAATTCTCCAGTCCTTGGTAGTCTTCTAGCATGTAGTAACATTCAGCTAAACGTTCTTGGTTTTGACCTTGGACGTAGTACTGTACAGCATTTAACCTAGTAACACAAAAAAATGTGGTGACTTCTGATATGTAAACACAAGAGAAGTTTTTAATTCTGAAAGCCTTTTGCATTTGTAAATTTAAAATCACATTATTTTTAATAGGTAACTTTGCTTGGAAAACTTTCATAGCTAGAATTTCACTATTTTTCCAAAATGCACTAAAAATTTTAATTTTCACAGATCATTATATTAAAGTATAGCAACATTGATTCTCTAACTAGCATAAGATTAGGAACTCAACTTATATTCCCACACCTGCAGAGATGAGGGCAGACATCGGACAACTTACAGCCAAATTTCCAGAAAAAGGCTTTACTGTTGTGCTTCTGTATTATAAAACGCAAATACCAAGACCTCCAAGACCATTCTCCAAAGTTACCTAATGCATCTAAAACTCAACTTTCAAAATCTAATCACAAGTTAACACCATTGCACTTGCAATACAGTTTGGATAATGGCAATACATAGTGGAGCCGTGGAACTCTAAGACATGGGTGTAGAAGGCAACAAGAAATGCTCATGAAAAGAATTCCCTGCAAGTTATTGGCTGTGAAAACATTACCTCTGGCTCAGTAAGCACCTGACTGCAAAATGTGTTCTGGAGAAATACCATTACAGGTGTGCACTGCCCTTAAAATCTTCCTTGGGTGCCCAGTTTGGGCAACAGCTAAAGACAGATCCAGGTCAGAGAGCTCTTGGACCTTCTCAAGTATTTGTGGTTTGAAGCATTTTAGAAAATTCACTGATGGTTAGTAATTCGGTGCTACTTTTAATCCCTTTTGGGTTTTTTAGTACTTTCTATATATTAAATATAACTAATATAACTGTATAGGTATTTCTCTTTCTTTCCCTTTGAAGCAGTCTTCTGGCAAAGCCAAGATTTATATCACCTTCACCCTTTAGCAGCTGTTTACCATATCACGGAATCATAAAGGTGTAAGCAAAATCTCATTATTCCAGAATTACCCAGTGTATTGCACCCTGACTTTCCTGATACCTGTCCCTCCTCATAAATAAAGTCTTGTCATCAGTTTAACAATTTCCTTTGAGAGTTCCTTATGCCTGGTTCCTCTACAGACCCTACCATTTCTGCCTGTCTGCAAAGTAGTCTCCGATGGCGTTGTGTGCCTGCTCCAGGAGGGCATCGTCCGCGCCCCCCGAGCCCGCGCGCAGCAGCTGCAGCACCCGGAACCAATCGCCCAGTTTGATCCGCAGCCCAATGGCAAGATCCCTGAACAGGAAACAGCAGGGAGCAGTCACACACAACAAAACAGGTAACCAAAATCTCATGAAAAGCATCCAAAAGTATTTTCATATTCTTACCAAGTGATCCCAGATAACTCATTTGCAATTTAAACACTATTCCATTAAAGCAAATACTCAAGAGAGCTCACAGGTGATATCACATGTATGCACTTCCTTATCAGCCACACTCTGTGTGAGGAGTTACATGAGTGAGACAGTTGGGCTGATGTTACTTCAGGTTCTGTCTTACTCTGTTCTGCATCTTTCACTGCTGACCACCAAAAGAGATGGCAGCCCCTGCAAAAGGCTTAAAGCAGAAGGAAGGTGAGGGGAAAGACCAAAAAGCAACAAATATGAATAATGAAGGCTAAAGCTGAGATGTAATAAAATGGATTTCAGAGACCTCTCTTCCAGATTCAGGGGGATTTTGGATAAAGGAGAAAGGACTCAGCAATAGTTTTTCCTTTTTATTATTCATGCATACATATGACTCACTGTGTGTCTGTCTGGCATGTTTTTTCCACCAAACAGAATAATTCTGTATTACCTCATATAAAAGTAATTCTGCAGGTGCACAAAAAATAAGTGGGAGAGATCTATGCCCTTCTTTTAAAAATGCCCTCAACTTAGAAGTAAATTAAGGAAGGTACTAGAAAGTCAATGCAGTCAGCTAAGTAAGATCATATATTTAAAAACATTAATATTTTATTTGAAAAATAGGTTTACTTCATAGGATTTATGGTAAATCTTTATCAAGATTTTTCTAGTTGTTAGAGTTGAAACCAGTAAACAAAAATGTAAGTTTTTTACTTCTGCAATTCTATGTCCAAAATTATCTTCAGCTATGTGAAAAGGAATATGCCATATCTAAAAACTGGGTGTTGCAGTGTGACTGAAGTGCTTAGGAGGCAGCCCACATCCCCAAACCACCAAACTGCCATCAACTAATGAACAACATGCAAGGAAGTTTTCATTACCAGGTGCTATTGAACATTTCTCCACAGCTCCTGCCTTTTTCCCTCTGCCCTGCTACCCTGTCTCCCTTACTTTCATTCTTACAGCATGAAATAGTAACTGATTTTTTTTCCATCGTTCTCTACTGTTTTTCATGGCTGCATTAATCAAAGCTTAAAAATTTCACATGTGCATAACTGATTCATGTTTCTCCATGTTTGACCACCATCTACAGGCTACACTGCACAACTGCTGCTGCTGATTTCTCATTATCCTTTTTCAGTAGAGACAGTGCTCTAGCTAATTACTTAGTGTTAATTTATATTCCAGCAATACTAAATTTGCTTTGTTTGTTTTCATTCTTGAGCAAAAGTTACACTGATTGGTTTTAATGTTTCACAGTTTCATCCAGAGTCCTTCTGTCTCTCCAAAGATTACAGTTCATTAAAAACTCTGTTGTTTGTATATGTAATTGAGAAGAATGTGTACTTGGCTACTAGCACAGAGCAACACCACATAAATTAAACATTATTTAAGACTGTTTGTATTTTTGGAATCCCAGTTGAAATACCAACAAAATACTTGCGAAAAAGTATCTATAAAACACAGCACTACCTAGAGCAGCCAACGTTTTGTAAACAGTTTGGAATGCACTGGTTTACATACAGAACTGGTTATCTATGGATAAACCAAAATTCTCTCCATCTGATCCTTTAATTTTTGCAGAAACTGGTAAAGACTCTCCAGAGAAAACAGCCATTCCTGATTAAGGAATGCTTCTTTTTTCACCCAGATTTTTTTTTTTTATTTACTGCTGAGATGTTTGCATGCAATTACCTTCTGTCCATATCCAGATACATTCTTTCAGCTTCTTCAAATCTGCTAAAATAGGCTGCCACTTCTGCTTGCTTCATGGACTCACTCTGCAGATTGCCCAGGCACTTCACAAACTTAATGCCTTGATAATCTTTGCAACGCACAAAAGCTTGTTCAGCCGTCTGCAGATCCAGCTTCTGAAGAGCAGCTTCAGCCGGGAGTCGCCTGTGTGAAAAACAAACAGAGCAGATGGAAAAGCAGCTACAGGGTACATTAAATGAGGATATATTTAACTAGTAATTACTTAAAGACATACAAGTTGTTGCAATTTATAGTTTACTAGCTAATCTTAATACAGTCATGTGTTTATTCCTAATACGTTCTGTGATCTGTCCAGCACTTGGTCAGGGAGGGATGTTCAAATAATTGCTAATATTCTTCTCTTCAGCTGTTCAGATAGACGCTGGCTTGGGAGGAATGGGCAAGATTTGACTACTACACTTATGTGAAATATGTTGCAGTTCCATTTATTTATTTCTACCTATGCATTTCTTGAAACTTTAAGCCTTGATGGCAGCCTCAGTCTAAATGCCTCCAGCTACACTGGCCATGACAATTAAATTATCCTTCTGATCCATCTGGATGTTCCTGGTCCTGTTATGACAGCAGTCTGGGAGAGAAGGGAAAACCTTTGGGGAATCTTGTAACTGGTTAGTCCTGCAAATAGGGAATTCAGGCCAACTTGTGTGCATCAGGTGCTTAAATAAGCTCTAGAATTTTCTGCAAACTTAAGGCTGTTTAAAATTTAGACTGGCTGATTGACATTGTGAAACAAACTCAGTGCAGTAAGACACTGACAAAGCCACTAATATTATTGATATAGTCAGTGACCCAAGACATGCTTAGGCAGTATCAGCTCTGTATTTTTTAATTAATTTGAGAAGGTTGGTATCACTTAAACTCAAGTGCTCACCAGTGACATCAAAGAAACCAATTATCTGCTACACATCACCCTGTTTGTTGCATTCTAGAAGCAAGGTCACTGTTTTGTTCTGATCTGGAATATACTGGCTGTTACTCTGATTTTTCAAGCTTTTTTGATGTACTTTTTAATTTAATGTTTTTCATGGTTTTTAGTTTTTTCTCACACACTGGTGTTATAATTAGAACATGTTTATGTTAAGATGAAGTGGTTTACATACTTTCTCTTGGAGTAAAAAACAACTGATGGGCAGTTGTCGTGACCAATGGGGTGGGAGAAGTGTCCAACTTCTCCCCAATCCCTAGTCTGTATAGAAATACTACAGATTTAAAGTCAGATGTTTTAATAAATAGTTTTTAGCCTTCTCATCAAAGAGTGTCCGTGTGTGTCCTTGTGTGTCCCACAGCGACACTGGCTTTGTATCCAGCATGTCTAACCCACCCCTTCTTCATAAATATGTCACATGTTTTCTCTAGTATTAAAAATAAAATTCATGGCAATTCTGGAGCAAGGTGAACAGAATTTCACATATATTTTGTAATTTTATGATACAGAACTTTTACTGAGACACTGACTTGCAAAACTAGTAGTCATTTTATATTAGGTGAACAGATGGTACTAGCCAAAAAAGCATTAACAATTTCAAAGCTCCAAATATCTTCAGCTAGTTCAAGACATTTATAAAAATGAAGACTCAGAACACTAACATTTTATCCTACACACTCAAACTAATGAAATTACAGTATTACAGAAACTTTCAATATGTAACTAGCAACTCCTGTTTTTCAAAATGAACATTCTGGAGACAAAGGCATAACTAGATAGAAAGGAATGTTTTTTGGAACAAGCTTTTAAAGCAAGGTGCTTGTCCAGTCTTTCAGCAACTCTAAATTCATTTCTGAACCATCATAATTAACATAGCCCCTTTGATGAAAGCTAAGCATCCAATGCTGCAAGAGACCACTTAGCTTCAAAACAGAGCCAAAATTACTAAAGTAAGGTACAGATAAGCAAACAGTCTCCAGAGAGTTAAAAAGGATTGGTATCCTTCATCAAGGAACTTGTCAATGAAGTTTTAGGTTTTGCACTGACTTTTCATTAAATTATTTACTGAGGCCTTTACTCTTCCAGCCCTTACAAGCTGGAATATTAAACAGATTTCCAGCACTCCTGTTTTCACAGGTTTACCCTCACATGTTTGCTCTGCAGGCTTTTCAACTTTAGTTTAATAGCTGAGCCATGTTTCATTTAACCACACCACTATCTCTCTTTTTCAGATTACTTCTGAGATGCTGCATGGGAACACAGCACACCTACTCCTCCTCATTTCTGTCCTTCATGGCCTGTCCAAATGCTACAAGGTTACTCAAACCATTCTTATCCTACTATCAGTCTGATGTGTTTCCTTTACTGGATTTTAAGCTCCTTAATGTCCAATATCAAATGTATAAATTTTAATTTTAATTTAACCAACTTGGTTATCCTTCTGTCAGCTTTTCATTTCCTTTAAACTCCCTCCAAAACACAAGGAATACTGTTTTGGGGCCCATACATCACAGAGCAGAAAGGTGTCCTCAGGCTCCACTCTATACTCACTATCACAATACAGCACACATCTGACCTTCTAGGTACTCCAACATTAATTTAATCTTAAATGATTGTCTGTAAAATGTATACTGCTTTGGCTGGTTTTGAGGGTTTTTTTATTTTCATACTACATCTGTCTGAACAGGAAAAGAATAGAAAAGAAGACAAATTTAAACAAATTTGGCTTATAGGAGATTTTACCAAAGTCTGGGATGTGGATTGTCTTCTATGAATTGGGAAGATTCCTCAATGCCAACTTTTTCAATCAATGCTCGGCTGTCTCGTAATGCCCGAATCTCGAAATTGATGATGTAATCTTTGTTAGGATGTTCAGGATTCTAACACAATGGATAAAGAAACATATTTTTATTCCTGGTGACTTTTATTTTCAACAAAACAGACATCTATCATTAAGACAGATACCGACTTTTCCTACAAAATAAAATTAATTATACTGACCTTTAATATTTCATCCAGAAGAACAGACTTGATTTCTAAATCTTCAAAGCTGCAAATATATCCAGATGTTTGTATAGGTTCCTTAAAGTCAAATGAGTTATAAAGGAATGAACTTGTATTCTGTGACTAAATCCTCATCAAATCTGTTAAGTATACATATAGATACATTCTTCTCCAAACTAGGATATACTTGCACTTCCGACAAGAAACAAATACTACAATCATTAACATTATTGACAATCCTGTAAACACAGACATAATTAAAAATCCTCATGTATTCTGCAACTAAATTATGAGAAAGAGATAAAATAACACCTGCCAATATTTAGATTCAACAGAACTGTTTTACAAGTATCTCTACTAAAATTGCATTTATATATTCCAAAGCATACAAAAAAATACGCTCCTGAAAATCTCAAACATTTAAGAAAAATATGACACCATTTTTATGTTTCTAGGACTGACCATTCATCTTACCTATTTGGTCTAAAACAACATTCCCACGTGAGAGTTGATAAGATTTTGAGGTTTCCTGAAGCAAGTTGATATAAACAAACACTTGCAGAACTGAATGGTAAGCACAAGAATAATACTACTCAAGAAAGAGCCATTAACTGAAGAGTGAATTTTTTTTAAATGAGTAGTTTATATATGTTGGTATTCACCTCTGGATCCAAGTTTCTGAAAACATACATTCTTGTTTTCTCCATCATGGCAAACAAATCCGGGTTGTCCTTGGCCCACTTCATGTCCCAGACGTCTTTGCGTTCCAGTCTCAGCTGCTCGCCTGCCTCCTGCTGCCCCGGGCTGTCCGCAGCCCGCGTGTCCAGGTCCAGGAAGGTCAGAACCCCTGAATGGTCTATGATAGCAAGACGACTACAGAAAAGCAGAGAAAAAAATAAGGCAGCTAAGTGACACTACTCAAGGCTGTAAATCTGAAATAGTTCTCTAACCTGGCACAGTATAATTCTATAGATTCCATAGGAGGCTGTCGTGTGCCAAAACCAGCACAGATCCACATGATTTTCATTTATCTGCACAGCAGAGACCAGACACATGGAAAGATGTTCTTCATCTGCTCACAAAGGATCTGGCCCTGCAAAGGTTCTGAAATATGCCCTTTTTTATATCCAGCATTTTGAAGATACATCAGATACCAAGTTGAATAAATTACAGGTCTGTCCCTCGCCAAACTTTTCATGACAAATAACTCAAATAACAACTGAACAGAATGTGTTTTCCTTATTACTAGGAGGCAATGAAGCAGATTATTAAATTAAAAAGTCAGTGTGGTGATGCAGACTGTTAATTCCTAAAATGGGATTTCTTGCGTTTCTACAAAGAGTATTCTTTATTTTTTTCCAAGACAATATTGAGTATAATCCAATTAATCTTTGAAGTCATTTAAAATATGGGAAAAATACCATTTCTAAAAGGTTACGTTTGAAAATTTACAGTTGCATAGGTCTTCAGTGAATAACAGTAATCTGTATTTACTACAAGGCTATTTTAAAAGCATTCCCAAATATCGATAGGTGGACAGCCTTAATCCCTATTAAAATTTCAAATGCAATTTAGAAAATTAACCTCAAAATGCTTATGGATCTGGGCTTATTTCCCTAGAACAAAGTCATTTAGGAAGAAAATGGCTTGGGTTCAGAACAAAATGAATATGGCTCTGACTAGATCACACTGCCTTTTAAGCAAAGGCAAGAGATCTACAGATGCATTATGAATTTTGTTAGAAATTATAAAGTTATTTTGAACTGATTAAAATTGCCTTGCAAATTCTTGTGTATTTTTGCCTTTTCTGCCAACACTCTTATGTCTCTCTTACAAAAAAAAAAGCTGTTAAGTAGAAAACAACTTCAGTATTGGCACAGGTGAAGCTCGGGAGAACCAGACTTACTAGAAACATCATCACTTAGTTACAGCCTGTAACAATGGAAAATGAAATGGGATGAACAAAGTTTCCAGGCTTTAGAAGGACACAAAAAAAGATATAAAATTTCAGGTTATGACGTAATTTTATCAATTCATTTCTTGATCAAAGGAAGGTTATATTTGGTTTATCTAATAGAACAAAGGTATTTTCATGTACACAGGGTATAAAACATTAAGAGATCTTTACTAACAGTCTCTCAGAGCAATGACTGTCCAGACAGAAATAATAAGTAACAAATAAATGGTTAAGTAACCATTAATAACAACTAAAATTAATAAATGGTTTATACTAAATTAAAATGAGTACATAATTATTACAGAATTATAGATTTCACAGAATTAGTGTTTTCACAAATTTTAGTGCTTCATTTTGACATTGGATATCTGTGTTAGAAGCAGATCTGTAACTTACCTGGAGTTGCAGTTCAAAGACAGCTGATAGGCACGACAGTCCAGGGTATAGCTCTGCACCACAGCCACACTAGGGAGGCTGTACCTCTGAATAGTGCCAGATTCTCTTCCCTAGAGGAGAGCAATGCTGCCTCAGTGAGAGAATTTTTCCATCAGTAAACCCTTTAAAATGGTCTTATTTATATGCTGTTTTAGACAAAAGAGCTTTGGGATAAGTGAAGTGTATGAGTGAAAAGAGGGAATCATCACCCTGAAAGTTCTGAATTCTGGTATTTAAACAAGATACTCTAAGATGCTACAATTGACAGATGTGCTTAAATCAGGGATGTTAAAACAAACAGTTACAGTCCACATCTAGCCCATAGAATTTCAGGAGCCATGAACCTCCAGACACGGGCTACTTAATAAAAAAGGAGAGGTGTGAAAAGATCCTTGTCCCACACTGGTAAATCCCATCAAAGAGTTCCATATGGCAGCACCAGCCCAGCTCTGAAAGCAGGACAACTCACTCATGTGGGGCTGTGTGCTTACCAACAAATCTCACCAGTTACTGCAGCACCAGAGCTAGATTTAAAAGGAAATGCTGTAAAATATACTGGTTATTCACAGGTTTGAGTAACAGGAAACAAATCTAAGTACCAGTGTGGTTTAACTTTATTTTGTCGAATGAAACACCCATTCCTTATGTCAAAATAGCATCAGGCCATCAGGCTCAAAGGAGTGACATCCCTGAACTGAAATGATCAGTCCCACTATTTTCTTGTGGTGTTTCTGTAAAGTGAACAACATATCCACCTTGGTTTGTCTACTGTTATGTTGGAAATGAGCCAATATTAAATTTCAAAGGAGTGAAAACTTTATTTCTTCTTTTTCGTTTTTCTTCCCCCAAAGCTGTCCCTAAGATCCTCAGCCTAAATCACGATTTTTTACTTTTTCACGTATGTATACCCCATAGACTAAAAAGCAGGTTAGTTCAGAAGTGTTAGAAAATTGAACCATGATGAATCTTATGCATTCATCTTCAGCACATTTGTCCAGATCTGGTCTCAAAGGCATTTCCTCTCATTCCTTTCCTTTTAACAAAAGTTACAGATTAATTATTTTGTCAGAAGTTCATTTTCGTATTCTTAAAGCAGCAACAACCCCATGGTCACCTATTAACCATCACACTTCCTTTGCTCATGCTTTCTCCCATGACCCTCTGATTTTGTAAAATCCAGTCAAAGGATATAACAAAAAAAACCAAACAAAAATCCACACTGGAATCAGAACACAAGGATCTTTCCTGGAAGGTGGATAACAGGAAGAAACACTGTTCTTTCTCCTTCTTTGTTCTGTTCAGTTAGTTGGCTTTAAAGCCCACANTTTCCTGGAAGGTGGGTAACAGGAAAAAACACTGTTCTTTCTCCTTCTTTGTTCTGTTCAGTTAGTTGGCTTTAAAGCCCACATATAAGTTTGTACATCTAATGAGATCACGTTCCAGCTTGGAACAAAAAAAATGCACCAGCTCTTTGGCATGATTCAATACCTCACACATCTGTATAATCCATAAGTGTATTCATCTGTATAGAGTACAGTACCATGCATTATACCATTAATATGTAAATAGTCTTTATAAATCTTTGTGCCTGGAACATACCATCTAAGTGACTTCTCAGGACTCAGATTAAAGAATTAAGTCCTGACCTAGACTTTATAAAATCCTATGTGTAAGTATTAACTCAGGCAACTAGTCTGTAATTAAATTCTAAGTACTTAGTGAATTAGCCCTCCTAAAGAACGAATCCAGGTTAACAGAAGAAACTGTTGAAGTTGTCTTTGAGGAAGTTTAGAAAGAGATTCTGTCTGTGTAAATTCTAAATTCAGAAATGCTTTGAAATTGACTGCTTATGAACATAGAAGAATCTTATGCCTACAAGCAAGAGGCAATTAGGAGTTGTGTTAATCATATAGCTTACCACAAGTAGTATCTTATCAGATGCTGTTATTGCACAAATTGGATCTCTTGTTCCCTGAAAGTAAACAAGTGATATCAGTATCAGTTTTACTGCAAAGGTAAGAATGCCCTGCTAAAGAAAGAAGGTTATTTAAATAAACAAAATGTTGCTAAGTATCCACATGAAAAGGGGCTATCAAACCTTGTCAGCATATAGTCTGTGGATAACTTATGGTATCAGTAGCCTTTGCCATGGGAATCATGACAATAATATTAACAGCTTCCTTTCTTGTCCTGCCCCTCCCTCCAGAAAAATAAGAAACCCAAAATGTAACAGGTGTTTAACAGAAAACACAAGAAAGCAACAATCCCTGACTTGTGAGGTGTGTAATTAATTAATTTCAAGTATATTAGTAAGGACAGCCAGCACTTGCCCACACACATGAAGTGAAAATGGCCAAAAATACTAGAAAAGATCATAAAGGTTACTGAGTTTCAACAAAGAAATATTTTGTTGAGGTAAGAGGAGCTGCTTCTGACCAGGAAGACAGCAGGTGTCTACATACTGTAACATCCAGAATATACTTTTTCCATGTCATCTATAGTTTGCTGCATATTTGCAGTAATACATAATGAGACAGTAACAGCACCAAGCAGAGAGAAGAAACAAAACACTTATGTACAAAAGGTAGAAGTAAAAGAAATTTTAAGTGCAATCACTTCTACTAAGGAAAATCTATGAAAATAAATAAATCAACATGAATTCTGCCCTTTCAAGCTAGCAGTGACACCACAATAAACTAGTTCAAAACACCACTCACTTCAAAAGCTCTGCTGTAATCAAGGTGTCCATCTCCAGACCCTGAAGAGGTGTCATCAATATGATAAATCCTGTAAAAAGGAAAGTTAGAAGAAAAAGTGAGTCCAAAGAAAGGATCACCTTTGGTAGCACCAGTGTGTTTGATCCTTTGAGAAGAAACCACTGGAACTGGAGAAGAGAATAAAAGCTATGCCTGTTCTTATGTTCAAAAGCATCCCCTTTGATAAACCTCTTTGTATTGATATAAAGATATGGCAGTTGCTTTCACTTTCACAGTCCCTGAGGTCTATTTCCCTATGATCTGTAAACTTTCATCCTTTTACAGTAAGTTCCTGCTGTTACAATTAACTGTCCTGCTGAAAACCATCAACCACTCAGTTGTCCTTTTCAAATATGCCCTTCCATATTTCCCCAGGGCCTTCTCTGTTATTATGAAGAACTTCACCTTCACATTCACAAAAATTTATATATTACTGCATTATTCAACATTTATAACTTCTCTTTTGCCTTAAAAAGTAGCATTGGGAAATCATCATTAATGCTGAATTACAACTATTTACATTTTTTAATATTTTTATCAATTTATAATCTTGTCCAAGGCTAGAGCCAGGTCCTACAACAATGTAAGTTATTAAACTATGTACAAATAATTATTATTAGGGATACATGGTGACAAGAGATGGTAGATTTATAAAAGAGGATATAGTGTAGAGGCAATATGGAAGAGAACACAAAATAACTAAAAAGAAAACCATAACAAAGTTGCAAGCTTTGTGGAGGTGACAGAAAAGTTAATGCCACAAATGAGCACCTGGGAAGGGAATATTTTGGAAGCAAAATGATGTTGACTTTGGCTTGTTTAGTTTGAGAGGATAAAAGTCCATGCAGGATTAGTGGTCAAAGCCACAACCAGACACAAGTGTATTAGAGAAGAGCCAGCTGGACAGACTGTTCTTACAGGCAATGACAGATGAGAAGCAGTTAAAGTTATCAGAGGGAACAGAGCTGCTTGGAAACTAAGAGCATGGAGGAGAAACAGGAGAGGGGGAAAAAGGCATCAAGACACACAGCTCTGTAAGGAAAACATGCAGCAAGCAAATGGGGACACTGAACAGGAACTAATCCAAAAACATGTCAGGGATCTGGATAACAAACACACAGTTGTTATACAAAACTAGTATTTCATCTTACAGGCCTGCAAGTCAACAAATCCGATCAGAAAAATGAGAAGACAAGGGTTTGCATTTTAGACGTGGCAGAATCCACCTCATCAATGACACCAGAGCAGAGGAAGAAAAATGACAAAGCCTGAAGACAAACCTTTCCCTGCCTTCTTTCCTGGTCCGTGCCAACTGATTGATTTCCATGGCTGTGAGCCTCTTGGCCACCCGATACTGCCAGACGTAAAACGCCTCTTTGGAAGCCGCGACCACGTGCGTTTTGGTCATTGTGACAAACAATGGCTCTGTTACAAAACCCAAGGAGTTGCAAAATTAGAGCAGCAAGCATGGGAGTACATGCTGATTCATACATTTTTTCCAAGATGGATGAAAACATACACCCATACATGAAAAGGGAAGAACAACCAAAAAATCTGCCCACACACAACCTAACAGCACTTTTCATTAGTTAGTAACAAATTTCACAGGGGCCTTGTGGCCTTGTCTAGAAGAACAGAGAACTTCTTTACAAGTTCTGATTTTACCATTAACACTTTCCTCCCTGCTATTTCAGCAAACCTTCATGCACTGATGCAGAAAACATCAAATACATATAGACAAACTTTTAATGACCAGTTCAGGGGCATCTCAAATCTCCTGAACAAGATCTATTAAATACTCCCATATCTGACATATTTAAGGCTATTCAAAAGTTAACAAACTAGAAGAGATTCTTTTTCTCAAAATCAATTCATAAATTTTAAGTTAGACAAGACCTAGAAATGCTGTTTGTAATATGAAATGCTTAGTTAATAGTTGGGCCAAATATCAATTCTTTATCTGAATGGCAACAAATTAAATATTTAGCAGACTGTATACTTTAGTATATGAAAAAAATCACAGTGTAGGAATGCAGGATATTTTCTTTACTTCAGCCTTAAGCCTACTTAGAACATGTGCACAAATTGAGCATCTTATTCCTGCTCTCCATGCTCAGTGGAAAAAAAAATAAAATAAAATAGCAAAGGCATAGAAAAATGAAGAAACCTAGTATGCAAATCAGCCAATGTCTTTAAGTTCTACAAGTAAATCATTATGATAGCAAAAAAAACCCTGAGATAAATTCAAAAGAATTGTGCAAACCAGCCTGGTAATGGAACACTGACTCACGCAGATAACATGACGTGAGCAGAAAATACAATTCCTTTACAGTGAATCTCTTTTATTTTTTTCCCCTCTATATTTCAGCACAGAACAGAACTCTGGAGGGAGCTGTAAGCCTGCCACACAGAAGAGCAGTGCTACAAGAGACAGATGGGGGAAGATTGGTTGAACAGATTTCATTTCTTTGAAACCAAGAGGATTATATAAGTTACCCAATGGCTGCAGAATACTTTTTAGTAAAAATGTCAATACTGGGCAAGAAGGCTTAGTGATAATGCTTAACGTGAGCAGCACAGTTGTTTAAATTATATGCAACAGTGTTTTTCATGTACTTAAAACACATTCAGTAGTCACATCCAAACTGAAGAATACAATCTCTTGTTTCATCAAACACATTAATAAATTCTATGTATTTGCTCTGGTTTTTTATTAACTTCCAACTGTATGTCCTATAACAACCAATGCTTTTATCCTTCAAAAATGAAACAAGAGAATTTCCTGACCTGTGAGGGAATAAGATTTACTCAAATCACAACATTTTTGTACTAAGCCTCATATTTGGACTCAGTCAACATTTGAGTACTTGTGGTCCAAGACAATGTCAAGCCATGCCAAGATCTGAAGCCATGGGCATTCCTCACACTCACAAGGTGACTCCCCCTTTGACTTACAACTTCCATGGAGCCTAAACTTATTTGTGCACACCTTGAAATACCCAAGTCTGGGGGAAAATGTTGTTCACATAAGGTCTGTTGTGATCCAGAAACAAGATGGCAATGCATCCATACTTTATCCATAGGAATACAATCAATTAGGCATTTTATGAACATGCCTAAGCCTAAAGTGATTGTTACTGCCAAAAAGCACATAGGCACCAACCCCTGACACATTTTCCTGACACTTCTTTCATATCAGCTCTCACAGCAGCTGGACAACAGAGTAAGTTGGATCAGTTCATTCATCTAACTGACCTCAAAATTAAATAAATAAAAGATTACATTAAGTTGGATTAAAGAGAAAATCACAAATGCTGGAGCAGGCAGGAATGAGCAGCCAGCACGGAGGGCAGGGCCTCCCTTTCTTTGCAACAGCAGGCTCAGTGATGACTAGATTTACGGCAAATGTGAAATTGCAGGGCACATCACACAGACACAATCATCAGGATCAGACCCATTCAAAGCCACATCTGAAAGAGCAGCATCTCTACGTGGGAACCTATGCTTTTACAGAATTGCCTGTATAACTTCAACAATTACATCAAAGTAGGACACATGGCACTTTTTTCTAGAACTGCTTTAGCATTTTATATTGGCCAGTCATTAAACAAGAAGTCACAAACAGAAAAATCTGTGGAAAAAGAAACTCAAATCCAAGTCTGGAGTGGGCACTATGAAACATTTCTTTACGGGGAGGTAGTCACACATTGGAACAGCTTCCTGGAGAGGTGGTCAGTGCCCCAAGGCTGTCAGTGTTTAAGAGGCATTTGGACAATGCCCTTAGCAACAAGCTTTTGGTCAGCCCTGGAGTGATCCTGGACTTGTCAGTCCTCTCCAACTGAAAGTATTCCATTCTACCTTCTCACCTCAGAGCCTTCCACACTGGCCTATGCTCTGTTCCTAAAATATTTTCCTTCTTGACTGCATAACAGCATAAATTCAACATGAGAGAAGGATGTCCCAGCCACTCCAAGTTTGGGCTGTTGCTGGGCAGAGAAGGAAAGAATGGGATTTGTCATTTCCTAGGGAAGACAATATGCTCATTTCAATCCCTTCAGGCTGGGTTAGGTCTAGAATCCCTTTCCAGGCAGCTGGTTTAACTACTTAAGTTTCCTTTAGTGTAGGAAAATACCATCTTATACAGCAGCATTGATTTACCAACAGGTGCTGCTCACCTAAGCATCAGTGCCCTTCACAGAACCTGTGCTCTGACTATTAAGCAGACAGAAATGCAAGCACCTCAAGTCTCAGGGAGGCAAGAGATTTGGACACTCCACTGCTCAGCATTTCCACTGCACAGCAGCTTTCCATGCTCAACATGTAAACTTCTTAGACTGTTGAGTTCTTCCTGCTGATTTTGCAGATACCAAACTTCAGTATTAACATCTCAATACTTAATTTTCAGACATTGAAAATATGTGGGAAAAACATTTAAACAGGTACTTTATTTTTCAGGTGCTGACCAAATACTGAAAAGGACTAAACAAACCATCTCCATCAAAATAACTCCAACATGTGAAACAACTGCCTTTTAAACTCTTTCTCTTCTTTTCTCACCTCATTTCTCTTCACTATTCCTTCTCACTGAAGTAAAGAAATTTTCTTTCCAGTATAACCAGGAATCTCAAATAACTTTCTACGATGTCTGCATTTCATCCACACACACTCCACCTCACTTCAAAGCTGTTAGAAAACACCTGCTTCAGTGTCTAATCTTCTTGTAAAAATATAGACAGAAGTCAAACTTAATGCATGACTACATTACTTCACCACATGAAAAGGCTGAGATGCTTCCTAGTCTATGAGATACTATACACAAACAAGAAAGACAAGTAATCCCACCTAAATCTGATGGCAAGGAAGCAATCTGACAGACAGACACAATACTAAACTGTTGTTTTCACACAAGTCTGTTACAGGCTGTTCCTGAGAAACTGGAATGAACTTAGTCTAATCAATAAATCTACCTAATTTTAGAGCTTGATTCAAATATCTCTACAAGTGTTGGCTCACAAATGGAAGAAAATGTCAGGCAACAGGAGAGACAACTGAACATGTTGGGACATGTGGGACAACTCATGAACAACCACAGTTTATGGAACATAAATATTCAAAATCCATTACAATTTACATTAAAAGGATCAACTAAGTAACAGCAATTCAAGTGCTTTTCACATGTAGTTCAGTCATCTCTGTTAAGGCATCCAGGAGGGAGGCAAGACACCTGGGCATGACTCCAGCTCTGCCTTTAATCCACCTGTATGTTGGTCAGGCTGTTGTATTAATTTCACTGGGTGCTAACATACACTTGAAAGATAACTCAACACTTCACTATGTCAGTGCTCCTAAGCACATGTAAGAAGATGATATAATCCAGCCTGAGTGACCTTTTCTTAGCAGATACCATCTGTTGTGTTTCCATTAAAAAGATATTATATAACAAGATATTTAACCTTCTGTAGTTTATATTTAGTTATTCATCAAAGGACTTTGACAGAAAGCCTGTGAGCCTGTAAAACAAGCACAGAAGACACTATGTTGGTTAATTTTTGTACCAGAGTAGGATGGAATGCAGAAATGTTTGACAATGAAGAAAAGAGTAATTTATGGGCTAGCAAACACGAGCTATTGTGAAGGACCTCAAACACAAGGCACAGGAAGCAGGGGAAGCAAAATG
This sequence comes from Polioptila caerulea, assembly GCA_013397295.1. Classification (NCBI taxonomy): domain Eukaryota; kingdom Metazoa; phylum Chordata; class Aves; order Passeriformes; family Certhiidae; genus Polioptila; species Polioptila caerulea. Next base: position 86,544 of record VYXF01000647.1, on the reverse strand, counting down.
CCTTTGGAGAAAATAAAATGCAGTATGATGAACAGCTGAAAGTGTAACCACTAAAGTGTAATCAATGTCCAAAGAAAGCTGAAGTGATGGCCCTTCATCAGATAATGACTGATTAATTCGTTATTGCCATCATTAACAGAGAGAAGCATTAGGAAGTTAATTACATAATTAAAAACTCAACAGAATAAAGGAAATAAGCATGTCTTTTTTTGAGCCTTACTTGAGCTACCAGCTTAGAGCCCAACAATGCAAGATTCACATCTCCTGAGGGTGAATCAAATATTGCACAATGTCAGTTACTTTGTCATTGGGAGTTTAATAGCTCTTTGTTGAAACAGTATTACAAAATATTATAAATTGACAATTCAGACAAATTGTGTCTTAACACACATTCTCAGATGCATTATTTAAATGCTCTGAGCTACTCAGCATCCCCACATGAGTAGTCTTTTTTCTCCACTCCTGCCAGGACACAGTCCAAGAAGCTTTGCCCAAGAGGCCTGCAAGGCACCCAGGTCTCAAGGAGGAGTAAACCCTTTATGTTCAGTAGAGCCCCAGCTGATTTCTGTTCCAACAAGGGGCCGTCTGCTAGAAACCACAGATAGTGCCTGTTCAATTTGTAGTAATTACAGCCAGTCAAAAAATATAATTTAGACTCATGGGAGTGAAGAGCACACACTCAAGAAAAGGCAGGAGTACACAGATACCAAGTGGTCTGTTGAGGGCATTCTACAACATAAGAAATTATTTTTCACCACCATTTATGAAAATTAAATAAAGTAATAACCTAAGTGTATTTAAGCCACTCTGAAAAATGGCACTTAGAAGTCTGAGACAAGTACAAGAGTTCAAAACAAAAATTACCAAACTTTTTATGGGCAGAACTTCATGCAACAATTTATTAGTTTACTAAAAGAAAATAACCTGAAAATTTGTATTAGTAGAAAGAAGAGGGGTAATTTCTTAAATTATTAATAATGTCTCTCATAAGATAATTGATTTAATGCTGATTTTCCTCATTTATAAACAGAACAAAAGGACAATGATTTTGTTAGAAATCATGTATCAACTGGAATCTTAGAAGACCTTTCAGAAAGGTCTTCTGCCCTTAAGGTTTTACAAGGTCTTCTCTCTCTACTGACTTCTGCAAGGCCAGTCAGCTGCTTAAGTTCAGCATGCTGTCAAACTGGAACAATTACACTTCCTACTGCCAAGAAGCTCCAACTGTGATAAACAGCATGATATACTCTACAATAGGTCCTTGACTATGTACAGCTGTCAACCTCTCAACCAACTGACCTTATGTTGTAAATATTTCTAGTTGTTCTATAAAGTTGCATTTTCAAATGTTACAAAAAAAAGGAAAGTAACTATGATGAAACCATATCCAAAATGCATTCCAAAAGAGTTGCATTTACAGGGATTTGCTTTTCACTTTTACCTTAAATACCTTCTGCAAGTTTGGAAAGCAAATTTGAAAGGAGTCTTACAGGATGCATACATTTAAAAAAAAAGGTTGAATCTTTGGCTGTGTTTACCATATGAAAGACTTGCTTGTAATGTTTTAACTACTGAGGCTACAGAAATTTTTCAGGACTCAAAAATGTAAATATTCCTAACCTCAGGTATTGGTCCATGTGTGAGACTGAAAGCTACAATGCCCAGCATTTTCACAAGTGAACTCACACTAGGAAAGAGCATTGCAAATCTATGCACTAAACTGGTCCTCCAGTACTGGAGGGAACAGCAGCAATCAGCAGAAAGCTTTATTATGCTAAAGGAAGAAATTGTTTAATCTCTTCAGCACAATTCAAGTACAATTGGAATAACAACAGCATTTTTCAATTAAATAGCCTTTCTTTTTTAAGTATTCCCAGTTACTGAAAAATATTCTTTTCTTATGTACAGGCAGCTGTAGGAGATGGGTCATACTGGCGGAATCATAAAGACACCTTTATTTATAATGTAAATAAAACTCTCAGAGTTTTAGAATCAGAAAGTTCACATAAACAGAACACTAAAAAAATGCAAAGCAAAGAGTTTAAATGCAGAGTTAGACGTGTACATGCAAAGCTAATTTTACCAGTGAGTGGGATTCATCTCACCTAATTTTAGACATCTCTGACAGAGATGAGCTGGCTGCCCTGGGCTTCTTCATACCCAGCGGAGAGCAAAAAGACCCCCTTCATGAATGATTCACTCCACTTATTTTAGATGTCAGCTGCAGAAATGAGAAGAACTACTCCCTCTAAGTTCCTGAACCCTCCTCCCACCACCACGATCCTGCCTGCCAAGTAAGTCCAGGAAACAAGGGGGCACACAGAGTGTAGACATCTGATCAGGAGCAGAAATGGGACAGGGACAAAACAGGCACCCAGCTCACACCACTATCACCCATTGCATCATCTGACTTCATGGCATTCTGTTTTGAGTTTAAGTTTTTTGTTTTGGGGTTTTTTTTCTTTGTTGGGGGGAAGGGGGCATTGTTTGGTTGCTTTGTTATTATTTTTTCCTCCAGTCCTGGAAAAATTTTTGGTATTGAACCTCCTGGACACGTTGTTCCTAAAGATTCTGATACAGCCTCCCTATTACAAAAGGTGGCAAGAGGACATCAAAGGGACAGAAACAGAAAGCACAAGACTAAAACTACCACAATATTTCACAAACTTTCCATAGGACAAACTAGTCAAACTCATTCAACAGAGCATACCCTTGATTTTAATTATGATCTACAATATAGGCCATGAATTTAAAAATATATGTATGACCCACAGCTGATTTCCTCCTGCTATCACTGAAAAACTGAACATTAGAAAATGATACTTACAACTTAGTTGATATATAATAAAAATAAAACCATTTGAAGCACTGGTTGAGGAAAATAATCATTTATGATCTCAATTATTTCTAGTCTTTGGGTAATTTTTTTCCTACCTATATTCTTCTGTGAATTGTTGTTACTTCCTTGTTCAATATTCTTCACCCTACTCTCCTCGTCATTTCTATCTTAACAAAACTTTGCTAGACACTTTAACTATCAATTTTATCAGACAGAATGGCTGTTTGCTGTTTAATACTAACACCAAGTATTAGCACTATGACTTAAAATTAACTTCTCTACTGAGACTAATTTAGCCAGAAAGGTTTCTTTTTGCATACAGGATAAAACAATGGCTCTGGAAGGCAATTTACATTAAAAAAAAAAAAAATCATGAGGTTTCTTGCCAGAATAGAATCTTCCTTCTCAGTCGAGAGCAAATAAATATTTTTATACATTTAAATAAGTTATTCAGCCTTTCAACAAATCAGAAGAATTAATCAATGAATCAAGGTTCAAAAAGAAAACTGCAAGCAGGGCTCACAGTGTTTACTCTGAATCCAAATTCATATCCATTTGGGTAACAAACCAAAATTAAGCAAAAACCAGAACAAATAAAAGTAGAATAATTAGTCAAAAAACTCATTAATTTGTCTGTCTACAATTCCCTTATCTGTTTAAAGGGAAAATAATCAATTATCTTTTTTCAATTATCTTTTTTCTCAATTATCTTTTTTTATCATTTTCTTCAAAAATCACAGAAAACAGTGGCTTGCAACTACTTGGCAATGTTCTGTACCACACCTGCAGCAAACAAGCAGAAGGGAAAGCCTGGAATTCAGCACTAATTAGGATTTGGGGGTGTTTTCATACTTGCGTTATAATCCACTGATTTTTTTAAATTGAATTTTAATTTACAATCTCAAACTAGTTAGATAAAACCATTGTGAAGAAGATAAGGAAAAGATATTATCAACACTGAAACACAAGACATTGCTGGTTAAGTTATTTGGGAAGCAGCAACATTTTTAAATAGAAGGCAAAATAGAATTATTTCACTTCCTCTGATTCAACTGGACCCTTTTCAAAGTACATTTTCTTAAAAAGAAGTTGAATTACCACTGTTGTTAAGGAAAATCTGAATTGCCAAAAGACATCCATTAAAAAAAAAAAGAGAGAAATAAAGAAAAGTAGCAATTTTTAAAAATTCTATTATCCATAGTTTGCATTAACTGGAAGAATTAGTATTAGTTTAGCCAATTTGACAAGGAATGTTACTGGTTTGATAAGCCATTATCTTTATTAACAGATAACTAACAGGTCAATTCCAACACAAATTATAGAATAAGACTATTGCAAGTTGCTTACCAATATCAATATATTTTGGGTCCAAGGGTGTGCCAATAGAATTGCAGAGAACCAGCACATACTGTATGGAAATAAAAGCAAGTGTCATTACTACCACACTTTTTGTAGATCAGTAAGCTGTACATGGTTTCCTGTGAAGGTGCATCTCATAACCCACACCAGACATTCTAATGCTCATCAGCAACAGAAAACACCGAGACCATGACTGCAGTAAATACAAAGCAGCACGAGACTAATGAGCTATTTGCCAATTAGGACTAAAAATTAAGAACAAGCAAAAAATAAGCAAGTAACCAGCTGTTTTATGCATGGGAACAAATCTACCAGACAAAATGCAACAAGTAGGAGCTATCACCAGCATGTCCACAGACAACACCTGGGCAAGACAGGCAGCACCTCCCTGCTGCTGTGTGAGGCACACGCTGCACTGTGAGGATTTACAGGCAGGATACACCACTGACACAGGGACTTAACTCTCAGCAGCTGCTCATGCAGAAGTAACCTAAGAAGCTGCCAGCAGTTAGGATGTTTGTTCTATCCTTTGCAGATCTCCAACTCCTTGAACCTCCAAGAGAGTAACAGTGTGGGGAGAACTTTCAATTAGGCTCTCCCTCTGCCCTGCAGTATCACAGGTACTACAAAAAGGGATGGGGGGTTTAAGTTTTGCCCTTCTTGTAATCTCACTCAGGAAGGCTTTAATAGCACAGTTACCTCAGAGACTGGGCTGTTAAATTCAGGAATATGCAAAACATGAGAATTCACTAGATATACCAATGCTTCAGCGTTGCAGTTTATGTATTTATTTCTCTAGATCTAAATCAAGGATTAAATATCTTAATAATTATTGCATAGGGAAATGCCTTGAATGAGAAGTGTGGCAATTAAGCAATTTTTACTGTCAAAGTCTTTAAACTTAAAATAGATAAAATATACAGGGCTACCAAAATGTGAACTACCCAAAAGCCATTTCCCTGACTCTCCAGGAAATGAAAGATAATTAGTTTTTCACAGCCCTTTCACCTCCTGAACAATCCATGTAATTGTGGTGGCAGACTACAGTAACTGTGGAGCTACCCTTTTAAACTGATAGACTGACATCTTATTCATCACATAAGAGCAGCCCAATTTAGCTTTTCACCTACCATACAAACTTCATTCTTTCAAAGAAAAAGAGCTGAATGTGGATTTCTTTTTATTAAATTTTTTTTTCTGGTTTGGCCACCTATAAGTACCTCACAAAAATAGTATTTTTATTTCTTTGTTCATGAGTTAATTTTTCCACCAACATTCTCAAATTTCTATATTCAAAAAATATGTTGTGCCTCTGCCTTTGTAGGAAAACACACATAGCTTGGCTTTTTTAACTCTCTGGTTTTTATTTCCATCATGTTTACATTAATTCTTCTCTGGTAAATTAACCCCACATTCAGTCTACAATAAATTTCTCTTTTATGCCCTTTCTAGTCATTTCTGAGACTCCAAGTCAGCAGATCAGAGCCTTTCAAGGAGTAATGGAGTAACAGTATCCGAGATCAGCTTTATGACCCACACACAGTGGTGCCAGGGCAGGGAGTTTCCATTGTCTGATTTATCCAGCCTTGTTATGGACATCAACATGAAGTCCTTCTTAACTTGCTGACATATCTACTTGCAACATCTTTAAGCAGGTCCTGCTGAAATTAAGTCTTTTTTATCCCCATTATTTATTGCTGTGAATTCTGCCATTTTGAAATCTTAATTCTAATGACCAAAATCTCTTGTAAACCAAATCAGTTTTTCTGACAACTCTAATGAACTGCTGTTCATAAGAGTCCATAAGCCTGTGCACTTCATTTCCTAAAATCTGGCAACTCACATTGTTAATAATTACACTGGAGCCATTTCAAAACAAATGAAAGGTCCTTACTATCTGTAATTTTCAGGTGCTAAAATTAAATCTCTTTTTTTATGCTTAATAGAGTTACACTAAGTTTCTCTACTGTTTGTTTCCTCCTTTAAAATTACAATTCAGAAAAAAATTATTTTATTGCATTCAACTTCACCAAATGTTTACAGTAACATATCTTATGTTTGCAGTCTTATGTTTGTGACAGAAAACCATTTATAGCACAAATAATCAATGTAGCAATGAAGCAAAGCAGCACTACGGAATGTTTGGGGTTTTTTACCATGGCACCAAAAGACTCTGTCTCATGCTCCTCCTTTGTAAGCAATATATAAACGATACAGAAAATAGTTCTGAAGTGATTACACAAGAAAAATCATGTAACAATATCACACTAACCAAACATTCATTAACCAAAGGATGCATTTATCAATTGTGATTATATATAAAATAAGTTAATAAACAAAGCAGTTTGCAGTAAAATGTAATTTATATCACCTAAAAAATTTTTTCCATTTCTGACTGATTAAATATTCATTATCATTCTGATGCTTTTACCTTGTCTCTGGAGCACTGTTCCAAATATTTCTAAAGAAACATTAATCTGGAAGGCTGAAGTTTTTATTAGGTTTCTAATGGCTACAAGGAGTTGATCTGCAGATGCACTTAATCAGCTACTTTGTTGGGATTCTGTGTTCTTAAACACTGAGCCCATTCATGCCATTCTGTCAAATAACAACTGACACAACTCTAAGGCAGGTTCAGACTTTTACATTTCATCTTATTCCGGCTGTAAAAACTGACACGTGGAACAGAGATTTTCATGTGAAAATGAAGACAGATTTTACCTGAGGCTGATTTTCATCTGCTTTAGTTGCTAAAACACAGAAGTCCCCATAAGTTGTTATGGAAATAAGGGTCTTGACATATTTCACGTATTTCTCATTGTTTTTTGTGTCCCAAAAGCCCACGCAGCACTCCGGGCGATCCGCTCGGGTATAGGCGTAAACAACGGTATTGGAGCAGTAACCCCACTGCCAAGAAAGACCATGTTGGTAAAACCAATCAGAAATTAGAGAATTCAATAATGAATTGTTCCAACCATGAAATAAAAAGTTTATTTCATATACACTATATATATATATATATTTATTTCATATACACTATATATATCTTACTTGTCAAGTGACAAACTGATTTATTATGAGAACACAGCTCACATAATAAGATATTGGAATAATATTAAACTGGCAAAAGAAATTTCTCTATCACAGTCTAACTTCAGAACTGAAGGATCAGCCTTAAGATGTGACAAGATCTCACTTCACCTTTTTTCTTCCTTGTTCAGCAGGTATAGAGGTATATTTATACAGTTCACTAGATATTCAGAAATACCCACTGTGATGATGGTTTTTGCCATGAAAATGCTTGCTTTGTGAATACTGATCTGGAAACCCAAAGTTCACTTCCCAAAGGAAATACAATAAATACCTTAAACAGTGCAATTCCAGAAGCAGACAAAAATAAGCAATTATATAGGAGCACTGTAATAACTCACATCACCTCTTCCATATTAGTACCCTATGAGATTAGTACCATATGAGAAAACCCTTCCCTGCCTCCCAGAAGAATGTAATTATTCCTGTAACAAGTAGGACAAAGGGCAAGAATGCAAAAGAAACAGAATATACATGACAGGATGTACATGAGGATGCATTTTATTGCATTCGACTGATTTAAGGTACAAAATTTAATTATGAAAATCCTTTCTAATACAACAGAATCAGAAAATAAGGAAGGAGGTGAAGATGTCAAATAAATGAGACATAAAGCAAAACACTCAAAGATGATGATGCAACCGCAGAAAAACTAATAGACCTCTCTGCATCAGCATCTACTAGAGAGAGAAAAGAGAAAGCTTAAGAAGGTTGGCAAGAGAGGTTTCCACACTCCTCAGGAAATGAAACCAAGATGATAAACTACAGGATCAACAGAAGAACTTCTAGAATAGATCTGTAGATTCTAAATTACTATTACAATTCCATGCAAACTACGTACAGTTTAAAAAAAGATCAGCTCAATTCATAGTTTTTACTGTCATGGTAATTTAAAATCCCCTTTCTCTTATTATGGCTTATTGAAAAATAGAGGAAAACAGATTATTCAGTAGATTGGATATGTGATATTAACTCTTCATCTCCAGATCATTAATTCCCATCTGGCCTAAGATAATTACAGCTTTGAATCACTCCCATTTAATGACTGTCACCTTTTAGAATATATAGATCCTAAAAGGGAGTTACTTTTATTATCTAAACACAGCAGAAGTATTTATTGAAGGAAAGCATATATCATTATCCATAAAAATATTTAACATTGAAATAGAGTACACTACCAACATATTAAGAGTTTATTTGCTTCAGAAATAAATTAATTTGAACATTAATCTGAACTTTCCTTTTCAGCTATGCAAAATGGAAAAAAATGAGCTTACACATGCAGTTTCTAAAGCTAAAGTTTCAAAGTATTATTAATTTGCAAACTGTGCCAGATCTTGAAATACACATGGTCTCCTAGATACTGATGAGTTTAAGAAAAAGCAACAGGCCTGTGTTCCAGCTGTTGCACACTTCCCAGCATAAACATTAGCAGCATTTCCAGCAAGACTAATTTCCAGCTCAGATTTCCAAAGTCTCTTCCAGAAGATTTACAACAAATTATTTGAAATTGCTTCCTAGCAGATTTGTGTTTACAACTCCCTGATCAATGGTTTTTCACAACCAAGTGGAAAATACATTTCAATATAGCTGCAGGATGTTCCTCACATTGTACTCTCTCTCTCTGTTTAATTACAGTGGCTTCTCACTGATGATTAAAGAACATATCCTGTGCTGTGAAAAAAAATATACTCTATACTGGACAGTAATTGCTATTATTATTGTTAAACTGTAAATTTAAGTGAAATAATTTTACCTCCTAAAAAAAAAAACCACACCAAATGAAAAAACACAGGTAGTAGATAAAACATTATTTAGAATTAGATGAATACACACTTGTAAAAAGTATATTAGGAACTGAAATGTAAGCATGAAGTACTTCTATCAGGTTGCATTCATCCCTATTGTTCAGGTCAACTTTCCTGGCTCAAATGAATAATTCACCACTAAAACAAATGACAGTAAAGTAAAGGCTCAAACAATTCCCATTCTATGACTCAGCCCAACCTAGTTAACCAAACAGCAGTGGAAACACAGGAGCCTTACCTAACGACATCCTCAATTCCTACCAAATTTATCGTGCCCAGTTCTGTTTCCTTATTGTGAAAATGAAACTCTAAATGCCTTGTAAAGGCAATGGCTAAGGCACTGCAGCACCAAGACAGACCCTCACATTCCACTAAAACTTCAAGTCAGTAGTGTTAATCAAGCTGCAATCCTTAGTTAAGCACTAATTTCATATATATACATATACACACATATAGTGTGTGTGTGTATTAGAGTAAGCTACTTTTTCAACCTGATCAGAAAGAGAGTAAGTAACAGGAAACTCATTAATACAATAAAGTTGGACATTACTGCGTACCTTGTAATGCGGACGAATGTTTGCAAAATATATGTAATGATCCACAGCCAGTGCAATTTTCAGTCCACCTCCCTCCCAGGCCAAGGAAGATATCTGCTTGCCAGGAACTTTCAGCGTACGTAAGTGCTTGGTTAGAACAAGGAAAGAAAAAGACTCAAATTTATCACAGGAAAGCCACTCTAAATTACATAAATTACAGTTTTGATAGTTGATGGAAAAAACCCTGTAGATATTCTTTACAGTACCCTATAACAATTCTCAAATTCAATACATATGCAAAGAGAGATATTTAAGGCGTACACCATAATGTGTTCTTGAAGCTCAGGTTTGGTTTGTTGTTTTTTAGTTTGTGTTTTATTTCTCCAGAGAGAAAGAAACAACAGGACTCAGTGATAGTTCAAGCTTGAATAAACAGATAGAGAACGACAGTATAAACATTATTCCCTTTGGCTGGTAATTTGAATCACCTTTATGGTTTCAGTCACAATTAAAACACAGCAGTAGTACTGATCCTGACATGCCTCAGAAGTTTCACTGACACTGCAAGTGTAGTAGTCAGTTCATGTACAACACCTTTAACCACAGTTAAATAAATAAATAAAAACATATCCCTGCTCTAAGTCAAGAGCATGTAATTAATTAGCTGCAGAGGCACACAATTTTCAGTGAAGCAATGGACATTTTCCTCTTCTCTATCCCCTTTCCCAAAGAATCTAAGAAAGGCAGTTGGTACACTTTCCACCTTTTTTCAAGTTATCTTTATTTTGCTGAAGGATTTCAAATTGAAGAAGGAAACAACTAGAAAAAGAATAATGCTTTCAAAAGCTATAAACTTAGTCCCACAGAGCACCTGTTTATGGCTTTTAGTTGCAAATAATATAGGTGTAATAAAAGATACACTTATCTACTATTTACTGTATGTTTTTGAATAATCTTAGGCTTCAAAAAATGAATTTTATTGAGTAGAACATTGATGCTCAGGTCTAACTTTCTTTTTGAGTACCTATTTCATGCCTTTAATCAGATGCAAATACCAAATCAAAATTACTCACATACTACTGATGGAAAATATAATCTCCCAAAAGATATCTGAGTATTAGAATGAATACAAAGCAACTGTAAAACCTGAGGAATTTACTTCTAAACACTGAATACAAAATCTGGAACACCAGTTTCAGTTAATCCAAAGGACATCAGCAACCAGAGATGCAACATTATTGCCAAAACTTTTGGTTCCTTTAAATCCTTTCAACTAAGGCAACCCCTACAGATGATGTTGGATCTTAGCCCCTTTCACAGCACAGGTCAGAGCTGGCCAGTACTTCCTCTGTACAAGGGACAAGCTTCATCACACCCTGATACATAACACTAACTTACTGATTTTCAGTTATATTGCTAAGAGGGAAAGGGATATCACCTGGCAAGGCAAAAATAGCCAACAAAAATATATTGACCAGTTGTCTCTCAACTATCAAACATTTAATCTGCTATAAAAAGACAGGATGAACAAAAAACATTTTCAAAACAATAGTCCCACCAGCCAAATGAAGAAGTACAGAAAAAATTTAGCTTTTCTGAGGTTTCTGAGCCATTCCTTTCACTGCTACAAGATGCCTTTTTGCCAGTTTTCCTGATTCCATAAAAAAGAACCACTACCAAGTATTTAATACCAATACTCATTCACTGCTTTATTTTCAGCTTCTAATCTTGAGATGTCCAGGTCTCTTACACAGCCAGTATAGACAGACTAGCACTTATGGATTTGATACACAGATGTTGACATCTAGACTGCTCCCTAAGCTCCAAACTGCTTGTAGCACCAGCTCAGGGACCTGGTGTTCAAAGTTAGACACCACACTTATCCTATCATTAGAGTTTTGAGAGGCACTTGGATTTTTGTGCTGGCCACTATGCTGCTCTTCTAAAAGGGTCCTGCTTCCAGATGTTTCCAGATCCATGTGGATATCCCACATGGATACCTCAGAGCACTAAACACCTACATTTTGGTATCCAAATTCCACCAGTAACGACCCTGCAGCAGAACATAATAAAATTCAGAAATAAAAAAACCCCAAATATTTACACTATATATCAAATATTTTTTACCTCACCAAAGGGAGTGTAGAACTGCACAACATTGACATCTTTATCTTGAGAAGCTGCTTTGTGGGAGCCTGCCACTGCCAGGACACTGCCATTGTTGTTCCACTCAATACACACTACATTGATACCAGCGTCAATCAAAACAGGATCTAGTTTTTAAGGAATAAACATTAGGAATATCAACACAAGTAGACATTTTGGGTCAAGAGAAGCTCAGTAACTTGCGCCCCACATTTTGTACCTACTGTAGTCATTCTCATCTCTCATTATCTGGCATCTCCCATTGTCATAACAGACAGCAAGGCAAGGGCAGTTGGGTTCAATGTAGCCGTGGTGACCGTGGTACCAGTGGATCCCAGCAATGCTGACGGCTCCCGTGGAGTTCACCAAACAACTCAGCTTCATTTTCACCTGCACAAGAATGCTTAATTAAAGTGTACACAGCATGTTATTTGAAGAATAATTTCTATTTCTACGGACACTTGCAAAAGACAAGATGTCTAAGCAAAATTGTTTTCTTGTCCTGAGAAAAATTTTCAAGTTCTCAGAATTGTATAGATTTTTAAAACTTCCTTATATAATCAAAGCCAGATTAGACATATGAAAACATATTTTTAACTACAAAGAAGTACCCTAATGTTGGCATTTTCATTCTTTGAAAAGTAACTTAAAAACAAAGAAAACCAACAACATAAAAAGGCCACCACTCACACAAGAAATCCCCTTGAATGGTGCAAAAAAAAAAAATTTATTTCAAACCATTCCTGGGCACAACATTTAAAAAGACCAACAAGAAAACCCCAACAACAACAAAACAATAACAAAACAAAAACTTCTGTTTGCTTTTTCTTGACCAAAGTTTGCTGAATAATATATAAAAATAATTGGAAAAATCTAGTGTCCAAATTAGAACACCAATTAACATCACTTTTGCAGTAACTAGCCCAAAATACCTGGTAACACAAGTAAAGGTTTGTCTAAAAGATAAGAGTATTCCTAGACCAATTCAAAGAAGAATGCCAGGCAAGTTATGGGAGAGAGAGGGAAAGGGAGAGAGAGCACAGCCATACATATTGTTGATATGGTGGGGGAAATGACAGCAAATTATTTAAAGAATTTCAGTAATTTGTAGCAGTTGGAAATACCATAAATCACACAGTGGGAAGAAATACAGATACAGTGAGAGGATAAAGAAAAGAAAATGGGAAGGGTAGCAGATACTTTCCGAGGAAGGTAATGGAAAGGAGAAGAAAATTAACCATATTAAACGTTTAAAAGTTAAGAACACGGTCCCAAAAACACTGATCAGTGTTTTACTTAGCATTTTGTTATAGTCATATTCCAACACTTTAAGTTAGTAGATAAAAAAAAATAAATCTAGGTTGCAGGAATTCAACAATATACTATAGCTATTTCCTTTTATTTTTCCACTCCCTAACAGGTTTTCTCTAAAGAGTAATAGGAGCAATAGGAAAATAAACTATCACTTTTTCTAAATGCTAATACTTTAAGAAGCAGAAGCTGTAAGAAGTCAATATCCTTTAAGCCAGCATTAGTTCCTCCAAATAATGAAAGGAGAAAAAAACAGCTAAAAAAATATTAAATCTGACCTGTCATCACAAACATTTTTGAAAGTAAAGATTTTCAGATATCCTAAAGAGTTCCACTTAATTTCACCAGTCTGACCATTCCTACTTTGACATTTTCAGTAACTATTGCAAGGCTGAAAGGGATCAGTTGATGTGATAATCATTTAGCTACCAAAACAGAAATAATTATAATAAAAAGCTCCAGAACTATTGAATAAAAGCTCCACGCAGGAGGTTGTGCAGTTCTCAGTACTGATGTCCACCAATTAAACAAACACAAAATATATTAAGAGGAAGGGAGCTTTTATGCCTGTTGAAGTAAATTATAATCTTTACATATAATTATTATTATATCCTGATGTTATAATTATAATCCTTAATTATACCACAATGAACTTACAATAAAATTTCCCTGATTGTCATAAATGTGAATCTCTCCATTTGCCATTCCAAAGAGTAAAATTTTGCTATCAGAGGACCAGGCCACATGGCACAGGTGGCTTCCTTTCAAGTCTTTCCCCCAAATGCGATTGCCTGGAACAAAACATTGACTGCACTTAATAAATGTATCACAAAATTAAAAACAGAATGCAAGTTACCAGTGTAAAAACTAAAACAGCTAAACTCAAAGCAGCAGTTAGTAACTATTAATTGTATTTTTGTAGAGAAACAGAGCCACTGTGTATATAATACCACAAACAAGTTTGTGTAACAGCACAACAATCAGTAGGGCTTAAAATCTTACCATCCACTGATCCAACAATCACAGCTCCATCTTCATATACAATACAAATCTTCTGTCCATCAGCATTCCAGCTCATACTTCGAACCACTGATTTATTTCTGTTGTTAATCATCTCTTCATACCAAGAACCTATTGAAGTGAAAGAAAAACTGAGTTACACTTGTGTTTTGATAAACCTCTACAGGACTCAAGGTACATGCTCATCACTGAGCTGCCCTTTTAGTAGAAGCCCAGCAAGACCACAGGACAGTGTCCCCAGAAGACACAGACACAGTTATTGTGAAACCCAGTGCTCCCATGGCAGCTGCTCATCTCCAAAGGGAACGGTGACAAATGAGGACTCAGAAGGGGGAACCAAAGTCCAAGAGGGACCCTACAGAAAGAGCTCTGTGCTTAAGTAATTTCAGAACTGACAATAAAATAGGAAACATAAACAGAGGGAACAACTGGCTTTGCTAGGAATAGGTAATAAGTAATTGACTGATTATTTTCCAAAACTAAGAGATTATTTATGTGACAGTAGCCACCATATATGAGTCAGAAGGACTTATTCCTTACTACTCCTGAAATGAGAAGAGGAGCTAAGATTTTATTTGTTTCCATTTTTCATTAAACTAAAATTCCCAAGAGAATAGGAAAATCCTTTATTTCCTTTTTCTTTCCCACATGGGTTGGAAAGTGATTACCTTGACCCAGGTTTGCTGGGTTTCAAACAAATTCCAGTGAACCACAACTATATGTGTGTGTGAAAGGGTCAAGAGCAAGAAAAGATAATTATAGTCATACACTGGTTAGTCATATTGGTTCACTACCTCAAACATTTCTAAAGATTGTTTTTATGAGAGTATTTAATTGATGGTTTATGCAGTGTTTATAAGTTCTTGTAGTCGACTAACATGTTTGTGCTCACTGCACAATATATTTTTCATATGGTATTCCAAGCAACAGATGAAAAATTGAGAGCAGTTTATCAAGCATGTGGCTAAGTACTGATATATTGTTCTACAGGAGCTCTGCAGAACAAATGCCTTGTCACATGTGAATACATTATAAAAATACAGACAAATATTACAATTAAACTTGAAAATAATTGTAAAACTATTTTGAGATACATAATCTGCAAAATAAAAACTCTAAAAAAGAATTGTAAAAACTGCAGGTGAGGAAAAAAATTGTTTCTCATGACACAGAATATTATCTCATCTCAAGTTAATCCTGCAGAATACCTCTGTACAGCATCCACACAATGATGAGGCCATTTTGATCGCTGGTAGTCAATTTTTGATACTGTTCATTCCATGTCACAACTTGCACAAAACCTAGAAAGTGATCAAAAGCTTTTTACTGACATTATTTAAGTAGTTAATAAAAAATACAACATCCAACTTAATCAACCTGGAGCTTTTCAGAAATTTGCACTGCTGACCTTGATTTAGTTGTAGGCTTCTTTCTGTGCCACTTATTTCCTCTTTCCAAATTCTGCTCAAGAGCTCCTTTTGCTTCTGTATTCACCCACTGGAGTAACATCCTCTCCAAATCCTGCTCAGTGTTGGCTCCACACCCAAAACCCAAATCATGGTTTTGCAGTTTCTGACCAACTCTGACACTCTGGGACACTGACAAAACTTTACTGTTGTAGGAAGTCTGGGGTTTTTCTTCCTATTAATAGTCTGATCCTCACTATTGCTGCACTTTTAAAATATAATCTCCCTGACAATTACCCAGAAGTGTACTCTATGCACAAATCCTTCAGATGCTCAAGCTTCATATGGGATCCCACACATAAATATTTGAAACATCTTTGAACTTTTATCAGTTCCATACTGTAGATCAACTTGTATCACACTTTTTCCTGTCCTCACTGCTGGGTACCCATTTTCTCTGTATCCTGTCCATTTTTAGTGTTTCAGTCATGAACTTTATCAACACTTGCAATCAAAGATATTCTGAATTTCAGGAATGTATAAGGTAATAGTAATCTATTTCAGAATTGAAGACATCCTTCCAAAGTACCCACAAAATCAATTCCTCACAATTAATCTGTTCCAATGCTATTTAATCAAGCCCTTAGAATAACCTGACTCTTGGCAGATTTCAACTGCAAGTCCTCATAAAAAAGTCAACTTCTTTAAATAATGCAAGGATTTCAGCATCCTCTTCATATCCCATTGTCCATGGGCGATGACCATACAATATTTCTTATGTGAGAATTTAAGTTCTCCCTAGTTCTGCTGCATTCAATTTTTACTTTCACACATTATCCTTCTCCAGCTTGCTTTCTAACCTCTCTAAACTTTGCATGTACACTGCAGCCTATGCAAATGCACATTCTGTAATTTGTCAATAAAGGGAAAAAATACGATATATTTAACAGAGAAATCAGGTTTATGGAACCAATTTTCATTTCTTCAGAAGAAAATGGAAAGCTACTGTAACACATAAGCAAATCTCACAAACATTTTTAAAAAAATAAACAAAACAAACAGCCTCATCCAAGATAACATAGTAAAAATATACAGCCAAGCTGTTACACACCATGCTGAATACTCACAACCTTTATTTCGGATTTACAATTAAAACTTACACCAAAATTATTCTATCAGCTTCACAAAATCCTGTATTCCTATTCTAACTAAAAGTAGGCCAAATGCCCAAATACACTTACCACTATGACCTTCAAGAGTCTGAGTCACAGAAATGTTGTTAGGAGCTGCTAGTCCCTTTATCTTTGCTTCATCTAAAAAAATAACAAAATTCACTATGAAAATAAACCTAACCAAAAAAAAAAAAAACAAAACAACACCTCAACAATCACTATGGTTATCACATTTTGTTACATTCAGAAAAAAAAAGTTTAAAAATTTTTGAAAATGGATTTTACTTTTCCTGGAACATATTTATTTAAAAGAAAATACACAGCTCTCTCTCTCCCTAAAATAATTAGATGGTAGAAAACATTCAAACAAAATCAAGAAATAACTAAGTTCCAAAATAAAGAGGAAACCTACACAAAAAGAATTCATTATACGGCCTGAGAAAAAAAAGGAAGCAGCACTGAAGAAAGCTTCAGCAGATATCACAGGTAGATAAATTACCTGTGTGTCAAATAAGACCAGCTGGAGAAAAACTGTATTCATAAGACAGTGATGAAAACATTTGATGTCAGAAGAAATACTTAACTAGCTATGTACAGATTTAAAACGTATGCAATATTGTCAAGTAATTTGGGGAAAAAGTTATGCTTTCTTAAGTGTGGTGAATTTTGTTCTTAAAATAAAAATTAACAAAACAAAACAACAAACAAACAAAAACAGACAACCCCCTCCTCATTTACCTGTCTGTGTTTCTAACTTTAGAACTTTCAGTAATCCATCCTCTCCACCACAGGCTATGAAACCTTGGGTCTTATTCCAGGAAATACATTTTAATCGATTATTACCTGGAATGGCAATCTGAAAAAGAAGTATTTTGTATCTCTACACAGTTGCAATAACCACGTTTTATTTTACACAGTCTATTAGAACACCTCAGAGACACCTACAATAGCATAAGAGTTAAATTTATTTCTATTAACAGATCTGTATATGCAAAAAAGAGAGAAGACAGAACCGTAAGCACTAGTGAAAATGTGCCATAAGTAATTATAACAGGACACCTCCAAAGGTGTGCTGAGCAACACAAACAGGTGACGGGGTCACGCAGTGCACAGGGCTTCGGTCTCCAGCGGAAAAGCCGCGGCCAAAGCCTGTCGGGGGGAGAACGGCGGAGCTGCTGAGCAGCGGGAGCCCAACCAAGGCCGAAGCCGGGCCGGGGGGCCTGGCGGGACAGGGCAGGGCCGGGCCGGGCCGGGCCGGGTTGGGCTGGGCAGGGCAGGGCAGGGCAGA
>VYXF01000647.1:49500-59951 GCA_013397295.1 Polioptila caerulea | reverse complement strand
TTTTTTTTTTTTTAATTAATCAAGCCATTGATACTCCCATTTTGCAAGGAAACTGCAAAATCTATGAGGCTGCAGATCTGGCAGGGCAGAAACTCATTTGTCTTAAACTGGGCAATACTGGGATTGATTCCACTGAGCCTTTATTTGTTCAGCTCCCCTCTTTGGAATATTCCACTGGCTTTATGGTCAATGTACAAAGAAGAGCTGTTCAAGACTCAGCTGGAGGAAGGCCAGTTCAAAACATCACACCAACATGGTTGGTGTCCAACCAGCTGCCAGTTAACTTTTTATGTCTGCATTTAAATTCTCCAGTACAGATACAGATCCTCCTTGGATTTTGTCTATTTTTAAAAAATTATTTTTCCGACCAACTCTGGCAATTGTCCAAGGGTACTCTGAAGTCCTTCTGTGAAATTGAGAGCCTTCCAGTATTTGATATGCAGATTCTGGGGCATTCCTTTTGCCACTGGGATGCCCAACAAGTCACATAAAACATGCTAAAGCTGTGTTTTTACACTGCCTTTGTGTTCAAGTCCAGACCAACAAGAAACTATTTTTGCAGATGATGTTTGTCTACATCCACCTATTTTATAACTGTGCTCTTACACAGCATCTTCAGCCACTTGATGTGAGGGCAGATTTTTCCTGCTCTGAACCAGAGCTGGGCTAGGTACCTCTTGAGGCCCCTTCCAACCCAACTTAACTTTGGATTCTACATCAAACTGTGGAGAGGTTCTGCCAACATTTGACCCCATTATTGCCCATCTGAAGAGAAAACAGTTGGTGAGTTCATTCTTGCCCCACCCAGCTTGGAGGAGAGGCCAAGAATACAAGGTTTAGCATTGCAGTAGTTGTGAATATTGTTCCCCTCAAGACCTCTCAGCCATTCTTCAAATGCTGGTATGCAATTGACAATCATATCCCAGAGACAAGTGCCCCAACACCCCCAATTATTCCCATTTCAGGAATGCAGATTATGACAGATTGTTTTTAAATACAGTGAGTCCTTAAATGGGTGATGATAGATAAGAGGCAACATTAAACTTGAACTAGTTTTAAATACAGTAACTGCTATAACTAAACAAGAAGGACCAAACCAGGTCAAAATATTAGTGGAAAGAGGCATAAAAGAATGAAAAGAGATTATACTTCCCTGGAGCTTGTAAGTTGATTAACCATTTCTCAAACAGATTAAAAATGTTTACCACATTAAAAAGAGGTGCTTCAATAAATAAACTTATTCAGAGAAAAAACCCAACATTAGGTTATTACTTATAATCTGAATTTAAGATAAAGCCTTCATAGCAGTCACAGGTCTATGATCCATTCACAGACCTGCTGTCAGTCATGGGTTCCTGGTGCACACACCAGTTCACACAGGATGTGCTTTGCAGTTATCCAAAAACAAGATAACATTTTTTAATGCTTCCCAATGGTAAAGCTTTTCCATGCTGGGAGCTTATCCTTTATGAATCTTAGCAGGAACTACTGAGTTGTGTAATTGATCTCACCTTGGAGCAGCAATTGTCTTGCTGGGGATTAATACATTAATTAATGCAAGGGATACCTCAGACCTTGCTCCCTCTGACCCACTGTGAAACCACACCATGATATATCAGCTCCAAAGGCACACTCAGAAAGGTTTCCAGTACACAATAACTTTACAGTAAGGAGACTGGGAAGGAAAGAAACACTTCTGAAAGTGTCACATTTTTACTGTAACACGAAGTCACTGAGAAGCTAAAGAAAGGAACAGCAAGATGAAATTCAGCCTGGAGAGGAGGACATCACCTCAAACTGTCTTGCATGGTGGTACACACATTCCACAGTACTGCAAAGTGTGTGACTAACCCCAGCTCTTCTCTCTTCAACAGTTTCTCAGTTCCAGGTTTGCTGAATATGACATAAATTAGGGAAGGCCTTATTTAGAAGTTGATCAAGACTGCATGGTGAGTATTTACTAACATTGTTACATAAAAAGTTCCTTGTATCTCTGAATCTTTCTCAAGGCGGGCAAAGCAGAGTGACACAGAACTGTGCTTTAACTCCTGAGTGCAGGTGAAGTTCCTCAGACAGATACAAATCTATTAATATGCTAACAAGAGCTATTGCAATACAGGCCCTTAGCTGGGGGGGCATGGGTGAGAGGGATCAGCAATCTGCTCTTACCTGAGCACGTCTTCCCGTCGGGGTTGAGGGTGTAGCCCTGGTGGCAGTCACAGGTGTAGGACAGGTCACCCCTCACACAGAGCTGCTCGCAGTCGTGCCTGCCAGGCGCACACACGGCGGCAGCTGAGGGGGGCATTTCAGAGGACAAGAATGTTAATCCATATCCCAACTTCAGCCTTCGGTCACAGGGATTCCCACTCGCAAATGGATCTTCATTTGGATTCAAACCAGGATGTTTTTACTGCATGTCAGCATGCTATTAACCAGAGCAGGGTGCACAGAGTGTGTTTTTATCTGGCTATCAACATCACAAAACTGGTACAAAATTTTGGAATACTGGCAACACTTTTTTGCAGCTGTAACAGATGGCAAAAGGAATGGAACTAGAAGTGATGAAGTTATGAAACAATTATCCATCAGAATTTCAGAGAACAAATATCTTGATTTAAAGAGACTATTTGGCATTACTTCAGCTCTAATTGAGTTGGAGAAGATACTGTTTTATGGAATGAAAAGACCATAAACAGAAAAGTATATGTGGCTGCTAAAAAAGATGTGACACCCACTGCCAGTTACAAAGTGGGCACTTTATGTGTGAGGCTGCTGTTTTCTGCCAAATTTAATACGTCAGTTCTGAAAGGGCAAACTGAGAAGGAGTTCCTATATTTGGATATCTTTGCAGTAAGAAGGCCCAGTAAGGCACAAGAAAAAACAAAGGATGAAGAAAGAAAGGAAGAGAGGAAGAGAGAGAGAAAAGAAGTGGGAAAGAGAGAAAGAAAGGAGAAGGGAAAGGAAGCGAAGGAGAAGGAGAAGGAGAAGGAGAAGGAGAAGGAGAAGGAGAAGGAGAAGGAGAAGGAGAAGGAGAAGGAGAAGGAGAAGGAGAAGGAGAAGGAGAAGGAGAAGGAGAAGGAGAAGGAGAAAGAGAAGGAGAAGGAGAAGGAGAAGAAGGAGGAGGAAAAAGGAAAAAGGAAAAAGGAAAAAGGAAAAAGGAAAAAGGAAAAAGGAAAAAAAAAAATACCCTCTCCTGGACCTAGACTATTTTTGCATCATTTTTTGCACATCTTTGTGATATAATTGCCACAAAGACCTGTATGGTTAGGAAATCATTAGCAGGATACTGCAAAATGTGGTTCAAAAGGAAAAAAAAAAAGCAAGCATGTGAAGAAAATAATTTAGAGTTTGAGTATGCAGAAGGAGAATCAGTGCTATGAAATGAGGCTTGGGATTGGACTCCCAAAGGGGAGGCCTAATTGAATTTACATTCCCTCACATGTTTATTGCCTCTGTATAATGCCAGCTAAGAGCTAATCCTAGGCATCATATTTACAAAATCAGCTCCTAACCTAGGCAAGAAGAAATACTGAGGCCCTCTGGCTTCACCTCTTTGAGAGGTGAGACCTGTGACTTACCTTGAAAGATTTGCCTAGGAACTTCCTGGAACTGGAAGCCTAAATTCAACAGATTGTCACACAAAATATAGTAAGGAAAGGGATTGTAGTGGAAGTGGTGGGGGAAGTATTTTTCCTAAATAAATCACCAATGAGACATCCAAAGAAATTCAGAGTGAAGATCAAACCCTAATCAAGTGAAGATAATATAGAATTGTAGATAATATATTCTTATGTGTACATCCCTGCATACCAGCTACATCTATGCTCTTGTTCTCCACAAGAGACCAGCACTGAGAAGGAACATTTCCCTCCATCCTCTAGAGCTCTAAGGCCAGAATAGTTTTTAAATATGAAAAATATTTTTTAATTTTTTATATTTATTTTCCACCAGAAAGAGCAATGACACTCATGATGATACAGACTGCAGTCTGTCTTCCAGCATGGTCCACGTTCTCCGTCACCTCATTCCCCTGTGCTGCTTTACTGAAGAGTTTTCTGACAGAAGTGATCCACATCACATAGTAGATGTGGCAATTCATGCACCATGGGCGTGAAAATACTGTGAAGTCCTCAAGGAAATGCCAAATGACATTTTAATCTTAACCAAATACAAGCTTCACACAACTGCAGAAGAGCCAAGGATCTCAAATTACTACTGTACATATGGAAAAACAAAGATGCCCTGAGTTTTCAGGAGTTGTACAGAAGCTCTGGAATAATTTATCAGAAAAATAACATCAATTAGCTGGATTTTCAAAAGCTGCTTGCTTTTAGTGGAACGCAATTTTTCCTTTATCAGATCTTACCTGAGCAAGTCTTCTTGTCTGGATTCAGCGTGTATCCTTCATAGCAGCCACAGCTGTAGGATCTGTCATTGCTCAGACAGACTTGGGCACAGTCATGCCTTCCAGGTGCACACATGTCTGTGGCTGTGGTGAGCCATGGTTTAGGAAAGAAACCTATTAATCCCCCCCAGATACTTCACTGTTTTAAATCCTCATCATTTGTAATTACAGTTGAATTACAATTTAACCAGTGTACTACTACATTATTATATTATGCTGCAGACAACTGAATTCAGTTATTATTTAATGGAGGAGGCAGATACTGCAAGACATGACTACACCACATCTCATGGAGTTCTGTCTTTCATCAGCAATTCCAACAGACCAGTACATCCCTAGTAAGGATGAAACTGAAAACCCACATGAGATGAGCAATAATCTGCCCTGTGTCAGACTAAGTAGCTAAACAATGTTTATGGAATTCTGTGAAGACCACAAAATGGCAGATGAGTGCCAAACTGCATTTTTTTAATCAACAAATTTAAAGAAAAATGCAATGTTATTGTTACTGGAACCAAGGAAAAGACTACAGCTGAGTTGTCATTTTAGGGTAACTCACAGAAAACATGTCCATGTCTCCATGAGTTACATATATTTAATATATTTATTTCATATATTCTTACCTGAGCAAGTCTTCTTGTCTGGATTCAAGGTGTAGCCTTCATAGCAGTCACAGACATAGGATCCATTGTTACTCACACAGATCTGGTCACACTCGTGCCTCCCAGGTGCACACATGTCCACAGCTTGTTAGGCATGTTAAGAGAAACAACTCATTGTTAATAGCAAGCACTTTGGGATGGAGTGCACATTCCCATTTTTTAATATATTTTGATTTGGAATCAGCTCAGGAATAGCAATAGTATTTGCAGGAATTAAGAGCAAGTGGTAGGAGAAAGTATCTACAGTGTCTACATCTGAAGACTTTGTTTTGGCATCTGGCCCTAATGAATGGATCTGTAGGCACAATAAAAAGGACAGTGATAGAATCAAACTACATCTCACCATTACCTGCAGCTGAGGTTTATTTATTATTCATTTCTAGAATTTTTATTATTGAAAAAGATACAAGATGTTTGTTGTTTCAACAGAAGCACACAAGTAGCATCTCAAATCCAAGTATAGTGTTAAAATAATTTTTTTTTTAGTTGAACACATTTTCCAAAGGAATAATACCTGAGCAGGTTCTCTTATCTGGATTCAGGGTGTATCCCTCATAGCAGTCACAGAGGTGGGATGCCCCAGCACTCACACAGACCTGCTGGCAGCCGTGGGTCCCCAGGGCACACACGCTCACAGCTGCGAAGGACAGTGACAGAGAGGCACTTCAGTCACCCCAGAGGAGAGGAACAGGCATTAATCATTCATGCTTACAGAAGTACATCTTGCACTGTTTGCTGGATTAGTGGTAGTAAATGTCAGTGCTGTGTTGCTGTCACAAGAAGTTACAGGCATCCTTTGCACCACTCCGTAGCCAGGAGAGAGGTCATAAATAGCAGTGAAATAACTCATTACCTGAGCCAGCAGGAGAAAAGATGAATTGAGAAGGGTTCAACAAGGAGAGATTTTATGTATTTAGTAACATTTCAGTGGAAATGAAAACTCAGCAAAGAAAAGGATCTTCTTTGTATCCAGTGCCTTTCTATTACAGATAACAGGAAGGCAGGCAGGCAGGCAGGAAGGCAGGAAGGAAGGAAAATTAGAGAGAGAAATGGGAAGACAGGTCTGTTTTTACCTTGTTTTACTTAGATTAGTAGTTACTAATTAGTATTATTGTGAGTATGGACTATGGGTAAAATCAATCTCCAAAGCAATACTGGTGAGATAAAAAATCAGAAGTAAGAGTGCTTGAACCCTCTCATATATTTCTGAAAACAAGGCAATTTTGTGGCAACAAAATGGCAACATTTCCCGTTTTCTAAAACAAGGAAGATTTAGAAGGCCACTGAAAAAGCTGAGAGGTTGTCTTGTCTTTATATTTTAAACCACAGACATCACATTTTCATTGTGCTACACCCTTGGTAATAAGAGAATTAATCTCCATGACTTATGAACAAAATCTCTGGGTGATATTTTCAAGCATAAGCGAGAGGCTCAGACTCAAATGGTCAGATTTTTTGTGGCAGGAAAGTCAAACATCCACTGACTTGGACAGCTGTTCAAGGCTAAGGCTTTTCTACCTCTGGGATGGCCTCATGCTGAATAATGCTCTCAATGCATCAAGAACTTGATCTTAGCCAACTGTTTTTACCCTGAACATTAGTTTTCCTGTTTTCAGTTCACCCTGCAAACAAATTAATTGACTTGGTCAAAATGAAAGAAAATCCTAATTGCCACTGGTAAGTCCAGATTTCTGACAAAAACCAACATGTAGCTGGACAGTTTTACAAGACCATCTTAGATTCATTTGGTTTATATGAGTATTTTTAAAGATTGTTTCCTTCACCCTGTTTTTTTTCATGAATCCCACAGATCCTGGCAAACTACACACAGGCAACTCAGAGTTATACTGCAAGTGTACATGTATGAGCTCTCTGATTTCCCCTCGAGCCTTGCAGGGGCATAATTCCTGTGCTTCAGCACAATAAACAGTAAGTTTATTCCTGGGAACAAGAGATTGTTCTTTGCTGCTGTNCATGAATCCCACAGATCCTGGCAAACTGCACACAGGCAACTCAGAGTTATACTGCAAGTGTACATGTATGAGCTCTCTGATTTCCCCTCCAGCCTTGCAGGGGCATAATTCCTGTGCTTCAGCACAATAAACAGTAGTTTATTCCTGGGAAAGAGATTGTTCTTTGCTGCTGTGTAAGGACTCGCTTTGGTGGGAACATAGGTGGACATGAGTGCCATGTTCACAGCACACATACCTGTCCTGGTCTGATCACATCAGCAGCACAACATGGTGTCAAGCCAAACCTCAAAGCTTTTGCTATGCTAATTATTGGGCAAAGAGTCCTGTCTACAGATGATCCTACACATTTATTTCATACCTAGAGAAAGAGGTCTATTCACTCTAAACATACTCAAAAGGTGTGGTGATTTTTAGGAAGGCTCTGAAATAACCAAGTAACACACTGCCAACCAAGTTCCCAAGGAAGTGGCAGCTTTAATTCTCTTACAATGTTATTTATACCTGATTTTACCTATCATTTGCAGGAGATTTATTTTAAAGTAAATTTCTTTAAAATTCTCAAGAAAAATCTACTTTGCTCAAGTTTTTTAATTGCCAGAAAGTTGTCATTTGATTTTTGTGAGTAGGGCTGTGTCACAGCTGTCTATAGGCAGTTCTAAATACGTCAGATTACCTTTTTTTCCCTGCAAATGGCAGTAATATCCCACTCTGGCCTAGCATTGTTAGTGAAGTTCTAGTCTAAAGCAAATTCATACAGAATTTTTGTATGATCAGCCCCGAAAAAGCAAAGGTAATTCATCCCATCCCACAGTTCCTTGTCTAAATCAAGTTGCAGAGAAACAGAGGGAAATGTGAACCTGGCACACTGGAAAAGCTCAGCAGTGCCTAAGGAGTGAAAGCCTGTCCTGAGATGATCTGCTGCTGCATTTGGGCACTTTATCCTGCACTAGATTGGTCAAGCCAGTGTGGTGGTTTACCTGCCACACTGATTTTCCTACTCTGAACACACAGGGAATCCTTTCAGCTCCACACTCCCACCCTCCTTGCTTCCCAGCAAGGTGGGAAAAGAAACGAGCAGCCTGCACAGCTCTGGTGTGTACCTTCAGTAGTTCAGTAAATATATGCAGTCAAACCTTGTCCAGATTGCTGTGATTTCCCTTTCTCTCTAATTCTGACCAACTGCACAAGGAGGTCCACTCGAGTCAGGTCTGTTACCTACACTAAGGTCACTATGCAAAATAAAAGGCTATTACTTGGCCTCCACTGAAAAAGAGGGTTGGCTTGTTTGCCCAAGGGATGGTAAAGGAAATATTTAGATGTGATACATAACACTTCTGAAAAACTTCTTTCTTAAGGAGTGGAACCGCAGCAGAAGTCAAAAGGAGCCAAGTTCCATTACTCTCTTGGACTGATCCCCTTACCACAGAAAGTCTCCCTGAATCTGGATGTCAGCTTTTCGATCACACCATAGGTCTCCACATAGAAGACGTGTTCATCCAGAGGCTCACTGGCCATTATCCTCAGGGACTGCATGTCTGCCCGGCCTACCCCGACCGCGTAGATCTCGATGCCAGCGGTCCGGGCGCTTGCCGCCACATCTTGGACCTGGTCTTGTGGCCGTCCATCTGTCACAACAATGACCACCTTGGGGATGTTGAAGGTCGCTGGCCGGGTGCCCATTTCCTCGGTGAAGACTTCATCCATGGCGGTTTGGATGGCAAGGCCGGTCATCGTGCCAGCAGACAACGGCTCCATGCGAGACACAGCCTCCTTCATAGAGGCTTTGTCAAAGTAGGTGCGGAGGGGAAACTCCACCCTGACCGTGCTCGCGTAGTTCATGACCGCCACACGCGTCGTTCTTTCACCAACGTCCAGGGTATCGATCAGTTCTGACAAGAAGATTTTCACTTTCTCAAACTCTTCAGGTCGGACGCTACGGGAGCTGTCTACGAGGAAGACGAGGTCTAGAGGCCGGTTCTTACAGGCAGTGTCTGCCAAGAAGGAAGGATAAGGCTTCAGTCATCTCCTACACACAACAGGAGCTCTCACTCAAGGGCACTGAGTGCTGACATGGCAAACCACTCCTGCCAGATAATGCTGGTTGATTCTTTATTTAGAGGCTTCAAATAATAGTGGGCAATATATTATAGAGTCTTAAATATTAATTTTGACAAGTAATAAATAACTGAATTTTTCTAAGCATTAATAGAAAGGTGCTTATTTGAGCCCTCAAAATATATAATTACCCTTGAAACAAAGGGTTGTGCTTTTCATACAACAGCCAACAAAGAGATGGAGCAATTATACATAAATATATTTACCGTTTATTTTCATAAAGCTTGAATTCCAGTTTTTATAAGATAAAGAAAAAAAATAGCAAAACATCTGAGTAAATCACATAGGGAACAGATCCTAATATTTTTTAGGATAGTAGCAACATAAACTGCTAATTAGGAATTATTTCTTGTTTGTAAATCACAATCCAAAATACACAAGAAGAAATAGAGGCCAACAAGGAAAAAGACACAAATGATGTAAAAAGGTTTCTTTGGAAATTGTTACTGTTTTAAGGCTCATAGAACAGAGAGAAAAGTGAAATTACTCATGAAGTAATTTTATATGTAAAAATGTACATTTACACACACACTTCCAAAATTCCTCCCTGCCATATAAATCCAGATAGAAGCAGAAAAGCCACAGCTCAGATCAGAGACAAGCATCACTTCTAGGAAGACAAAACCCAATCAAGACAGTGACAGCACGCCACTGAAATGCCCCCTCTCCGTCCTGATACCACGTCCTGACACTGATGGTACCATGTACTTAGTTTATACCATCAAGGTTGGATTTGCAGCTGAAAAATGGACAACCCAAAACAATAGTATTTCTATAAAAGAGACGTTCTGGCTCACCAGTGCTTTAACAGCACTGCTTTGCTTTTAACAGCAAAATATGACGTGTCCAGTTTGAATTCACACCTTGAGGAACTTGTTTTGGGAACCTGACACACCTCTCCTGGCTCCTATCAAGTTGACTTTTACTATTCCATTCCAGTTGAAATTAAAAAATCTTCACAAGTATCTTAAAAGTAGAGGTGAAAACAGCGCTTTTTTTTTTTTTTTTTTTTTTTTCCCCAAGGCATTAAAAAACTTTTTTCTCTGATTCAGGTGAAAACAGAGGGAAGAAATGAAATTGCACAAATCCCTCAGGAAGCACAGCAGCATAATTGATTTTGCCTTTGGATGGAGTAATAGACCAGATGAATCTAGGATCCCACTCAGGTATATTCTATATAATTCAATATTCATCCTGTAACTCAGTTTTGCCTTTGGGAAGCTGAGAAAACATGAAGAAATATTAGTGCATACATACGTAGCTTAAGGCATGGAAAAAAAAAACCTAAAAAACAAA
>VYXF01000647.1:33570-48958 GCA_013397295.1 Polioptila caerulea | reverse complement strand
GGGCGCAGCGCGGGGCCCCGCGGGGCCGCGGGCAGCGGCAGCAGCGCCAGCGCCAGGCAGCAGCCCAGGATGCCGAGCGCCCGCCCCATGGTGCCGCCGCCGGCCCGCGCCCGCCGCGCCGCCTTTAAAGCCGCCGGCGCGGGGAAGAGGGACGGGACACCGAGGGGGCATCGGCCGCCCCCGCCGCCTCCTCCGCAGGGCGGGCCGGGGCCCTCGCCACCCCGCCCCGACGGGCGCTCAGCCGCGCGGAGAGGGAACAGGGCGAGGATTAGAGCTCCTCGCCGGGAACGTGCGGCAGGGCCAGGGCAGGGCTCAAACCTGGACGCAGGGGGAGCTGAGACACCGTTCTTCGTTCACCGTAAGTGTTTGGTCCAGGCTAATTTTGCGTTTCAGTCTCCAGGACAGTAGTTGCAAAGAGCGGGAGAAAAAGCTCCCAGTGTGATCACCGAGGCACAAGGAACTGCCCGCTCTGTTGCCAAATCTAGCCAAGGGCATTTTGGCTGGCTCCTGGCACTGGAACTCCTGCCAGTTCCTGCAGGAAGCTGCAGTGAGCTTTAACGGAAAGCACGGCACAAAGGCACCCTGATCTCCAGCACAGGGATTAGAAGACACCTTTGCCAAATCCATATCCTGTTGTACTGCAGGATCACCTTCTCTCCCATCACCTCCATCAGGGGAAGAGGAAGCCTTGATTTCGAAGAGGAACCACCAGTCCCCCAGCTGTGCAGTATCAGGCAGGCACTGACTTGCTTCAGCAAATCCTACTGCGAAGGCACAGTAAGAGAGGCCAACATCACATTCCCAAAGGCTGCAAACGAGATCAGGGAAGAGGGACCACCACCCTTCAAGCAGGAGAAAGCCACAGGACAAGGCTCCAGGGGACTATAATGGTTTTTCTCTCGGAAGACACTGTAGCTTTTTGAGCAAGAGCACATGCATCCACAGCCCAGACAAATTTCAGGCAGTGCCTGCTGCTGCCCATTACTGCTCACATGCATGGTCAGCCAGCCCCTTGGACAGTCTCTCTAGGCAGGTGTTTGCCCACTCATGGTCAGACACACACACAACCCCCTCACTGCAGAGGGACCCAGAGCAGAGCGTATGCTGGAATCCACGTTTGGGCAGCACCCAACAGTTTCAGCTGTGTTTTTTACACCACAGGAAACCACAGTGGTCTTTCACATCCTCCCCTCCCGAGGCACACTGAAGCAGTCTGTGGCAGCAGCTGGATGCCCCAGATCTGGGATCTCTGTGGGAGTCCAGATGCAATGCAGCTCCTCAGAATCTGGAAATCCGAGTGCAGCTGCCAGCAGCACTGGGCCCACCCTGGATACACCCCAGGGTAACCGGGAGGGACAGCACTGCCACAACATCGGCAAGAGAGGGTCTGAGACCACTGCTGTTCAAAGTGCTCTCACAGGTGGCACCTGAGTTAATGGGGAAACTACTGCTGATAGCACAGCCCTAACAGAGCATTTTTAAATGTACAGAGGTACATACTGGAAATACAGGAATAACCCCATAAATTATATGCTGTAACAATTTGAATCCCTTTTCCCAGAATTTATTTTTCCGTACCTTTTCTCCTCCAAAGCAGAAAAATGTATTTCTTCAGACAAACTAAATCACTAAATAATCTTTTACCTCTTTACAGCTCTTGCTACAAAAGAGAAAGAGTAGAAAGTTGTTTGTAGCTTGTTTTTTTGGTTTGGAGTTTTTTGTTGATTGTAGAACATCACTAAGTTATGCCATAACAACTCTTCACATTTTCCAATGTAAATGTAGTCCTACTGGGTGTCTGTCCTGCTTTTAATGCCTGAGCTGACCAGACATCAGATTTCCCCAAGGGCTCAAAGCCTCCAGCACAATTCCCTTTTCCCAGCTCATGGGTAAGTACCAATCAGGCAAGTGGAAGTCAACCAAGTACTTTAACTACAAAGGCTTTAACACAGGACTGTGTGTTAGAGAGAATCCATCTTCTCCAGCCACATAAGGAAGAATGTGATCAACTGAAGAATGCATCAACCACTAAACCTGTAACTAAGCATGTTGGACTGTCAGCAGCACACTGAAGCACTTAAACAAAAAAGCCACCAAAAAGATCAGCGAACATACTGGTAAACATTTTGTAAAAGAAGATTTATTTAAGTATCATTTATCACAAAGAGGAAAATACATAGAAGATTAGAAGCATGCAACCATCTTCTACATTTCTGTTTATTTTTCTTGCATTCCCAGCTCGTTGTAATAGAACTCCTGTGCCACCCTCACCTGTTCCTCGAAAATACTGTTTCAAGACATAGGATAACCAAAAAAAAAAAAAAACCACAATAAAAGGTAAGATAACGTAAGAGAAAAGTGCAAAGTAAAAAAGTCACGTATATACCACATTCAAACCCTTCCCCTTCCAAAAAATGGATAAAGGCAAACTGTCATTTTGCTGCATGATCAGATTGTCTTTATGAACTACTTTACAAAAAATTAATATAAATTAAGGGCATAATCTGCAGACACTTATAATCACAACTAACTTCAATCAGAGTGGCTCAATTGGTATTATTAAAAGCCACAAGTTAGTCACATGCATAAGTTCTTGCAGGTGTAAGGCCCTAAGGCAATAAAATGTTTAAGAGCATTAGGGAGAACAAAAATTAAAGCAAATGAAATCACTCTCAGATGTGTTTTGCTTAGTAAGTTTATATCAAACATATTTTAAACAGAACAGTTTGCTCCTAAAGCCCTGAATATTTCTATTACTTAAGCAGTTTTGCAAGATTAAAAGACAAAACCCCCAGGAAGCTGGTACAGATGTTAGTGAACATAAAAGTTGCTTCAGGCAGGTATGTAGGGAGGTGGAGGTTCCTTCTCAGGCATCTTCACTGCCATTTCATAGGTTGGCAGAACATACTAAGGAGAAGACATTTTGAAGTGATTAATGAAAAAGATTTCAAATGGAAAAAAAAAAAAAAAAAAAAAAAAAAACAAACAACAAAAGCACATATGGCCCATCAGCAACTTAATCCTCTGTTGCAGGAAAAGTTGTTTTAAGAATTTACTGCTTTTCTTAGTAAGAAAATGAGGAAGTGAAAGAAAGTGCAGGAGCAGTTTACTGCTCTGCTGAGCCTAACCCTGAGTCATTCATTCCACACTCCACTGCATCTTGACTTTGCAAAACAGCAAGGAAGGTTTGGACTGGTGCAATCAGAGCTTCTCCTCTACCACAAGAAAAACATTCAAAGATCTCTCTCTAAAGACCCTCCTTTTAGGCACTGTCAGAATTTACCTAAGAAATAACCCACCACAAAATCAGTTGCTTTAAAATTATTTATCTTTCCAGTCTTTCTTTAGAAAGCTGGACAAGGCTTGGAAATATAAATGGATGTGGTGATTTTCTACTTGAAAATTAATGATACTGCTTCCTTTTATCTCAAAATGAGGTTTTACCTGTGGAGGAGCTTCAAAAGCAGGGTACACAGCAATCTCCGTCAAATTTCTGCTGACGATGTATTTATAGCAGTTCCATACACAGTTAATTAGATAAGCCTGAAAGAAGAAAGATTTTTCTTTTTAAACACCTCATAAGCATTGGCTGATTCAAAAATTACATGTTGGTTTACATTCCTATGATAAAAAGGAGCATAAATCAGCTTCAGCAATACAGATCTGAGGAATGGTCACTATTTCACAGAGCCAGCCACATACCTATGTTGCTCTCCATTTAGCCTTGCTGTCACAGCGACTCAGAGAGGATGTACCACACAGGTTTTAGCAAAAGGATTCACAGATCCATTCAACTAATCTCTCTGTCTGCCTCAGCAGTGCTAATCAAATTAATCCCCAACTGGCTTATCCTTCTGTGGATCTCAGTCCAAACCTGCCAGGAGGAGGAGAGGCCAACAGTGCAATTCCACTCATCCCCCAGTCAGCACCGTTTCTCCAACTAACTGCCAGTGTGAAGGAGAGGGCTCAAACACACAACTGAGGCAGCAGGGAAAGGGTAGAGCCATGAACCTTGAACTTCCAGACAACACTGACTGCTGCAGAAAGAAATGCTATGGTGATACAATGAGGATTAGGGGTTTTTTTATTACTAATTTGTGTAACATTAACCTCTCCAAATCTCTCACTGGCAAGTTAGCACTGTTGTACAAAAGGTACCAGATTTCCCAATCAATACACTAGTGTCATCTACTGTATTAGGCTTCTACTACTTCTACTCCCCCCAGTTAAAAATTCCTCTTGGAAAAAGTATAGAAAATCAGTAAAATTACTTCTTCACCATTTTTTAAAATGCAATCTGAATGAAATAAAGGAATAGCATAATGCCCAATGTATACTATCAATTTTGCTTTGTCTAAACAAGAGTTTTTATAATTCAAATGAATGCCTCACTATTTAGATCTTCAGAAAGGAAGTAACCGGCAATAGCACCCTTCAGCATAGAGGAAGATGCAGGTCTAGAATTAACTTACAAATTTCCTCATTCCATCATCTCCCTTCCAAAATTTGCATCCTAGTTTGTTAGGCACAGCAAGAGACTTTAAACATTTTGTTTAGAAACTTGTATGCATTAACTCAATATTATTTCACTTCAAGCTCAATTACAAATATTAAAATTATGTCCACAGAGAGTCCTTTTGCATTCCTCCTTCCTAAGGGCAGAGCTGCATAAGCACACCCCACTGCACACACAAGTTATCTGGAGACAGTTGTGTTGTAATACAACATAATAGAACAACATATTAGACTGAAGTCATACCGGAACTGAATGTCCTAACTATTGTGCTCAAAAAAGTTCCTACCTCAGCATACAGAAGGCAGCTGGATTCTGAATTCAGCATTGAGAATTAACTCAGATTTACAGCACCTTAGTATTTATTAACTCTTGCAACAGACACGTGATTAAGTTCTAACTTACCTTTAAAATGATAAATAAAACAAAGAACACCAGAACAATAAACAAGAGACAGCTGGAGTCCAAAGAGAGGAGATCATCTTTGTAAGGGAAATCCGGCTAGTGAAAAAAAACAGGGGGGAAGGGAAAGAAAGGGAAGAGATAAGAATGAACACTGCACAATCAAATATGATTGAAAAACATCCAAACTTCACACCATGAAAAATGGAAATGAAACCAACTCTTGTGTAAGCTACTCCCCTGAAACAAAAAGTTCAATTGCTAACAAGTTTCCTCTTTATCCTCCCACAAAGCACAGTATTTATCCCGCCTCTGGCCCACCAGAGCAGATCACTACAGCACCGTCTGTGCCCCTAGTCACTTCATCAGCCTCATGCCAACACTGATTCTTCTTCACAGTTGCAGGACAGTATTTGTACTTATGGTCCTCTTTAATGACTTACTGTTAATTACATCCTGCCAGTCCAACCTGTAACACACAGGTGTGCAGCAAAAGAAGTCGCCCCCAAACCTGAAGCCAAAAAGCTTCTGCAAACCTGTCTCTTTTCCTTCCCTGACACAGTAACAAAGCCTCTTTCAAACACAAATCTAACATTTTATCTGTTTTTAAAAGGACTTGTATTTAAACATCTAATTGAACAGATCAAAACACCAGCCAGCCAGAGCTTGTGGTCCCTGCTGACAGTACATTCTATGCATTGACTCCTCTTGCAGTTACAACACAGGCAGCGTTAGTGAGAACTCCACTGCAGTTTCCTTACAAAGTGTTGTTGCAACTTAAGAAACACATAGAATGTAAAAAGGAAAGCTTGGAATCTCAGATTCCACGTGCAATGCTGGTATTTGTACTTATGGTCCTTCTACAGTCCTTACCTACACTTCTCTTCCTGTTTCCTATCAAATAAGGGTCAACACACTTTTAATCTGCAGTAGCAAATTTGCCACTGAGCCCCATGAAAGGGTTATAAACAAACTTCCAAGTCCAATTGTAGCAAACACAGTTTAAAGCAGTAGTTCCCATAACAATTCTTTCCTTACTCTTCCTGGCTTTCCTTTCAGGGAGCAGTGACACCTTTCACTCTTCCCCCTCTGATAAGTTACCATCCCCATCACCTATGGCTGTTGCAGACTGGATTCCTTTTTCTTATGCACAGTAAGGGAAGTGTAGCTCAGTCACTGATCCAATTAAAATAAACTTTAAATGTAAAATACCAGCTTGAGCTGAATACTTACCAACTGATCCAGGTAATCCTTGATTCTGGGCAAGTAGGTCAGAGAGCTGATGGCAACCAGACAACTGAGCACAAAGTCAAAGAGTTGGTAACAGAAAAATGGGATCAGCCAGCCTACACGATGCTAAGAAGAAACAGGAAAAAGGAGTGACCTGTAAGTTATTTCGTTAAAAAAAAAATAAAATAAAAATCAAGTAGCAATTTTAAAACCATGGATTTTAAAAATACTTACTGCAATGGCACCATACACCATCATTGCACTGATTGTGAACATGAGGAGGGAGATAGCAAACAGAACACAGGCATTTTCTGCATTAAAAGAAAAACAGTAAGAATCAGTAACTTCCTGGAGCTGTCACAGTGCAGCTGACAGGTACCCAAGCTTTGTCCATTACTATGATCTGTTCTCAATTGATTCACCTGTGCCAGTAGCAGAATAGAGTTGCTCAGATCCTTCCTAACAAAAAAAGATCTGGTTCAAGAAAACCTACAACTACTTGGAAAAATTCCTGTCTTAATCAAAAGCCTGATTAAAGCCCAGGAACACCAATTAGAAGCTTGACAGTAATGCACCATAATGATGCTGATTTGCAATATGTGTCAGTGCTGAAAGTATGTGAGTGATTAACTTTACAACTGGACAGAATCTTAAGTGAAGCTAACACAGTGTCAACCTTTACACTTGAAAATGGTTTGGTTACGTAATTTGGTCATTGGCAGTGGGAGCAGCACTGCTCCTTCAGTAACTCTAAGGAAAACAGGAAATCACTGTGTGGAAGGTATCCCACTATTCACAAGAAAAGGCAGTTGAGCAGAAACCAATTTGTAGCAAAATCCAGGACACTCATGGAAGCTGCATGATAAAGATTCTCCTTGTGCATCACAGTTTCTGATGACAGAAGCACAGCTGCTTTCCATGAGTTAGATTATACTTGCTCTTTTTTAAACACAAAGAAACCAGCTTGAAGTCTACAGATGTGATGAATTATTGGTTTTTAGCAATATTGAAGCCAAAATTTTGTGGTTCCCCTGCTTGAAAGAGAGATTATCTGAGAACCCTTTGCACTCTTCAATTAATTGGAAAAGACACACTGTGGAAGCACTAAGATATCCAATTCAGTGCAAGGCAACAATAACTACACACACAGATGGCATCTGACACACCCCCCATGCCAGAAATGTGCTGTGTTGATCAGACCTACGTCTCAGCAATCACCAGTAAGCGTGGTTGTCTTCTGACTTATTATTCACAGTGCACACAAGTACAATACCTGTAATGTTCCTTCACGCACACAAAACCCTCTAGCCCAGATCCCAACATAAGGAATAAGAATTCAAGTTAAAAGCATGTGACAGATTTTACACTAAAGAGTGAAGAAAGCACCTTCATCTTCAGAAGTGTCTTTCACTCCTATAAGCTTAAGGCTACCAAGTACACCAAGAGCCTTTACAGATCATATGACATTTTACAGACACCTGCTGTGATTTTACTTAATATCTTCGCCTCAGGAAGAATTGAATCAAGTGCTCCCACTCTTTTTTCATTACAAGTAACTGTGAGTTACAGTCATAGGTCAGAACTGACAGATCCTCAACTCAGGTCATGAACAATTCATCCAAATACTCAAAACCCAGTTTTGTGCTGTACTATTTAACTTCGCCGAATCTGATCCCCCCTAAATTTTCATGTAATACAACACACTGAGGTGGATTAGAAATGCCACAATACACGTATTTCTGCACATTTAAAACCAAGAGAAGCAAAGCACATGCACAAGTTTACAGATACAGTAGTTAAAAAGCTTGACACCAATTACAGTTGTATACATCATACACTCAGTAACAGGGAGAAAAGTGGGCTTAATTCTGCTCATGGTGCTTTCTTAGTTTTCATTTTTTCTGCAGGTCAAACTTAGAGAAACACTTCCATTTCACTCAAGTACTTGGCATCTCATTCTTCTTTGAAAGATATCATGGTTTTCTTCTTAGTAAATTCATAAGCAGGAGCTCCAAGGTATTTCCTGATCTATGAAGATGATCAAAAATTCTGAAGAAAAGTCTAAACTTGTTTTCTGCTGCTTGTTTTACTGAGACAGCAAAGATAATTAATGCTTATGGAGAAAGTGAAACAGATGTCCCACACACACTTCAACACTCAAAGCATCAGAAGGCCAAGAAATCTCATAACTTAGGATGCTTGGGCACAATATGAGGTTATATTTTTATTCTTGTAGAAGAATTCAATCCCAGAATAATTGAAGAGAAATTCAGACTACCATATTTAAAAGGTGTATGCATACATTACAACCTAGCATAAGACAAATCCATGACACTGCATGCTTTATATTCCAATCAGCCAGCAGAGTTCTAGACCTACCAGCCATCCTCTCAGAAGCATAGTAATTTCCAATGACTTCATACTGGATATCAACAGTTGGCACCATATTTGGATGAGTCACTTCTACTGTCAACAAGATGCCCATCAGCAAGTTCACCACCTGAGAGAGATCACAGTTACCTCAAGGTTAATTACATTGCAACAGCTAAGATCTTTTTAATGACCACTAATAATCCTTTATTTCAGTTAAAAATAAACTCTTCCCTTTGCTTGTATGTGGAAGAAAAAAAAAAAGAGCCTAACTTACAGTTAAATTTCAAGCTGATTTAGTTAAACCACTACCAAAACAACCCAAAGAGCGTGGAGCACTTGCTAGGTTCAATGAATCACAACTAAATAACTTTGCAAATTGAGGGGATGGTAAGGTTCCTAGGGATTCAAGTAACATAATTAAGCTGGTGCTACTTGAAGAATGCACAAACTTGTGAACTGGAAATAGTTAAAGAAGGTCAGGAAGATAAAGGTACAGGCTAAGGAATATTTAGAAAGAATTTCTGCTTTCTACAACAAATGGTGTTAATTTAACACACAAATAAATTACCAGGTTTCTGCCATGTTTCAGCTTTAATAAGCTAGAGAGAACAGCTCCCTCTGCTTCCCAGATCACTTACTAAAACCTCAGCAGTCCTTATCAGAAAGGTGTACACAACCACAGGGGAAGTTCAAAAGTTTCACACCAAGATGAATCCCAAAAAAGTGTTATGCACTCAGCACAGCTGTGTGCTCACCAGTCCTTCTCTTCTCTCACACTGCCACTCAAGACTCCTCCTTGCCCCATTTTGGTAAACATCAGAAATGTCTTCAGTAAGAGCTCAAAGAATCAAAAGTAGCTTAAGCCTCTGTAAAATTGCCTTGACAGCACTTATAATGTAGTCAAGGTTTACAGGGTCATAGTTTCTGTTACTAATATCTGGAGAGACATGCCAAAGGTTGCATAACACAAAAAACTCATGATGGTACTTTCAAGCTGCAGACATTTTCCAATCAGCATTCAGTACTGTCACCACTAGCAGCAGGATCCCTTCCAATTAGCCTCAAAAGAAAAAAAAAAACAACAAAAAAACAAACAAACTGGTCTGCACTTTCTCATAACTTAAGAATATTTGCCAGGTATTTCTTCTTCTACTGGCACGGTTCCAGGAGTCAATGATGGTAGCAAGTCTATGTACAATTACAGAAGATTTCAGTAAGGAGAAAAACTTCTTAAACCTTTTAAAAATTTTGAGACTCACAGTTCATGTAACTTTTTTCCCCTCACTGTTTTTATTGGTTTTTTTCTTCTTTTTCTTTTTTTCCCAGGGGTTTAGAGATACATCATAATAAGCTTGCTTGCCCTTTCTGCTAAAAAGAACCCTTTAGTGGAATCAAAGTTGGTCACTTTGTAGAAATGCAATCAACAAACTTACTAGAATTTCCAGATATTTTGAGTCCCTTGTATTTTTATAAGGCATTTTTATGCCTTGGAATATAAAACATAGTAGCCAAAATAGCTGGCAGTGAAGAACTTTGTTTAACCACCAGTATCTTTAGCCTTCAAATGCATTTATTTTTACTCTCACAGGACACTTCTTAAAGGGCAAGCTGTCAAGTTGCTCACCTGCCTCTTGCCTTTAAATCTTATCTTGCTTCACCATTGGTTACACATATAAAATACTTTCATCTCCCACCTGGTTCATCCTTCTGTACTCTGGCCTTCTGCTCTCAATGCATTTCCAACCCTTCTATTTCCTCCCCCTCTTTGAGTGAATTTGGGATATTGGAAAATACCTTTCTGCACTGTACTAGTTTCAAAAAGCCCATGTCAAGGTTCAGGTCTCTAGCAGTTGAAACATTGATCTCTACTTTATAAAGCACAGAAGTACATGTTCAATTGCAACTAAATCATTTATTGTTTATACATAGTCATGAATTTGACAGCCATAATAGGCTATGTGCCTTAGGATAAAGAGCAAGCAGCATTTGAATTACTACAGAAGTACTGAAGAACTTGAATGCCTCAGAATTTTGAGACTGTAATTCCCAATCTGTCACTTTATTTTCATCCTATCTGTGGTCCTACTTCAGCATACCAAAGTCCTTAGTAATTTTACTAGTTGCTGAGTGCAGTTTCAAGTATTAAAGGCTTATATTCTCAACCCGAAATGGTATGCAAGTAAAACAAAAAATAAAGAGTCATTCAAAATCAAATCTATTAGAATCAATGAGACCAAATAAAAATAGTAACAAACCAAAACAAATCTAAACAAAAACAAACAACAAACCCAAACCTCTGCCAATTAACACCTCAGGGTTTCCAGCACTCCATTACTGCTGTTTACAAATCCATTGCAACACTGAGCAATTCATCAAATTTAACATATGGATTTCAATTAAGAGCTACAGAGCCAGAGCCTCTATTCCAAGTACATCCAGTCTTTCCAGAAGCTTGAAAACAGCAAGACCACAAGGGTTGTTTCAAAATAATCAATGTAACAGGCTGCAAGAATATGGTTTGGGCCACAGAACATTGTTAGAGCTTTTAAGTATATACTCACTGCAAATCAAATGGACGTTCACAAATGTCTACGTGGAGAAGTTGGAAAAAACGTAACTCATGTATGCCTCAGTGTAATATGAGGATTATACCCAACACCATCTCCTCCTCAAAAAAAAAAATAATCAACTCAAAAAATCCCCAAACCTGACAAGACAGCACTCAGTGGACACTGCAGCACCCTAAAGTAACACCTCAGAAATCTCAGCAGCAAAACAGTGACAAAAAAAATTTGCAAAATGCACTTTCAAGTTCTTATTCAAAAAAATAACTCCACTACGATGAAAATAACCATTATTTAGTTTTGTACTAGTTTTAAGGAATGTATTCTACGCTTTCATATCTGGGATAGCTGAAGTTAACAGCTTGGTGTAGCTTGTATCAAAATTCAAATAGCTGAAATTTCAAATTCTCAAGTAGAAAGTCAGCATTTATTACACACTGGTAACAGAAATATTAGCTCCCCATATGATCAGAACTCAAAAGACTGTGGAACTATTAACAAGCATTGGCTTTTTAATTAGGGAGTTTTATCTCCACAGTGTATTTTATGGCTCATCAGGTAAGTGCTCCATCTCTCTGGAGGCCTGAACATGGAAGTCTAGTTTTCCCCAAGCACTCTTGGGCAAAACCAAGAATTCCTACTTATAATTTGCTTATATCCTTTTATGAGGGGAAAGAGGGAAATTGCACTGCACTACTACACTCATTTTCCTTTCATTTTTCCAGTATTTTTTCCCTAGACATGTTCCCAAAGAAAAAAACAAAACAAAAAAAAAGAGATTCTAATTTGGTCTGGTTTATTAATATATTGAAATAATAAAATCTGAAGAAGAGTAATTTTGAATAGGGTACTTCAGAGCCTCTAGCACTACCAGTATTAGACTGAGACCAGTTATATTGGTTCATTTCTGTGAATCTGGTTCACTGAACAAACAATTCCAGAGATCCCCTTCGTGCTCCTGCTAACCAGTGGCAATTGCATCACTGACTCCAGCCCTGAAGTCTGCTGCCAGAATGCATCAGCCCCTCCCTCCAAAACAATGCTATTGGTTTTTATGCTGTTTACTGAACTCTGATCCCATTTTTGCCAGTGCAGTGTTCGTGCTTCCGGCTTCTGGAAAGCACAGTGCCCAATGTGAAAGTTTACAGGAAGAAACAAACTTCAAAGGAACACGATTGCAATTATGGAGAGAGGAACAGGAGGTTTCTTTTTCCTTCCTACACAGAACAGCAGTGGGTGTTGCAGAGCTAACCAAGCTTTAACAGTCCTGGAACTCACGTACAATTCTGCCAGAAATGTTCTTATCTTTTGGTAAATACACTTTTATTTATTGGTCACAAAGAGCAGCAGCACACGGACAGGATAGAATCGTGCTTGAGACACACTCTGTTCACACAGCATTAGCAGCAGACATTTTAGAAGGTAGTCCTCGTTCTCTCTGGACTTGCAAAGCACAGAGCAAAGACAGTGATAAAACTGTTCTAGTGAGGAGCAAAGTTAATTACATGCATAATTTAAGAGTACACAAATAAGCAAGGAATAGGAAAATGCCTAAAGAAATGGTTACA
This sequence comes from Polioptila caerulea, assembly GCA_013397295.1. Taxonomy (NCBI): domain Eukaryota; kingdom Metazoa; phylum Chordata; class Aves; order Passeriformes; family Certhiidae; genus Polioptila; species Polioptila caerulea. Next base: position 36,308 of record VYXF01000647.1, on the reverse strand, counting down.
TAAGAATAACACATATATTAAGAAGACAGAAGTCTTATCTTACTAAAACATCTGGAGTAGATTGCTATGAGACTCCATTTTAAGTCTGATAGCAAATTCCTTCAGGACTGCACTGCACAAGAACACAGTTTATATAGTACATGGCAAGATTTTCAGTACCATAAAACTGTTCTTGAACGAAACATTCTCCCCCTCCAAAAAGCTATGTCCTTCAAAACAAAACAACCAACCAACAAACCCAAAATACACAAAACACAAACAAAAAACCCCACCAAACCCACAAACGGAAAAACACCACCCTACACAAAAAATTATTACTACTTGTCCCACCGTAACTTAAAAGCAGAGATTATTTAATTGATTTAGAAATACTTCTCGTAAGACTCTGAAAGACTAAGTTAGAGCTACACTTAAATGGAGCATTAACTAACACATCTAAAAAATCTGACATATTCTGGACCATTTTTTTAAAGTTTGGCAGCAGACAATTCACTTTAACTTTCACTGTCCAAGCCGTATTTTACCTTCAAAAAAGTATAATTTATAGATGAATTCTGATTTAAAGCACTAAGCAAGGCGACCTAAAGCTTCATGTTATTACAACCTTACTTCAGCTCAAACAGCCAACTGTTGCCAGACTTAAAAGTTCTCACCCCTTCCCAGGTGACAGCTGAGAAATGGATAAAAATATTCAACACGCGGTTTCACAAAGAGTTGGCTATACAGGGTTTTTAAAATAAAAACCCGCACCACTGCGGCACTTAGCGTGCCCCCTGCTACCTTGAACTCAGCTCTACTTTTCGCCCTGGCAGAGCGAGTGGCTGCGGCTACACGAGATCAAAGCCGCCCTCCGGCCCCGGAGCCGCAGCCTCACGGGTGCCCGGCGCGCCCTGCACCGCCCCAGCACCCATTCACAGGGAAGAACGAGGCGCCGCATCCAGGCAACACGGGGAAACATGAGCACAGCGGCCGAGGGAGAGGCTGCCAGGGCTGCGGCGATGGAAACACGTCCCTGTCCCCTGTCCCCCGCCCCCAGCAAGTGCCGGGGTTCCCGGGCCGTCCCGCGAACGGGAATGGGCGCGGAAGGCAGCGAGGTGCCTTTGTTCCGTAACAAGGATTGCTGTCCCCCTTGCTGCTAATGATTTGTGCTACTACTCGAGGGACCAGAAGCAAATTCTTGAACTCCATCCATCAGCACAGGGTGGTTTGCAGGTTTCCAAAAGAAGTTTGATTCTCAGTACTACAATGGGCCTTTTCCTTTGAAATTAACTAATAATAGAATTTAATCAGCACCAAGACTTTTGTCCAATTTCTGTCTTAAAAAGAGACACCTTTTCCCTAAAGTTTTGGGGGTTTTTATTTCCAATCTCCTACCCTGCCTTTTCCTCAGATCCTCTCTCTCCAGCGACTTTGTTTGCCTGAACATTTGTTTGCCAACTAAGGGACCAAGTTGCATAAAAATAAAGACTCTCCCCATACTTGTTGAAAACAAATCATAAACTCTCCAAAATCAAATGCCCATGCCTCCAAAGGCAGTGCTCATGGCTGTTTCTTATCAACACAAAAATTCAGCATTCTTTGTTTCTTATAATCTAGAGAAGGGCAAAGGAGAATTCAAGTTTTGATTACAGCTTCAGGGGAACAAAAAAGCTATGATGCAACTTTTGTAAACTATCCTCTCCGTTTACTGCCCACGAGGGTAAAGATGAGGAAATTACTTCAATAAAGGGAAGCTCAGGCCTCCTTTAAGGGAACCAAGGGAAGTTAGGGCTCCAGGCCTCTAACCTGCTGGTACTGTTTTCACGTTTCTATTTCGCCCTAGTTCAGAACTTTATCTCTAATATTTCATCTTCACTACCACAGCTCTTTCTCGGAGAGAAAGCACTCACCAGTCAGAAAAAAAGAAGGTGTTTTGTGAGCCAAATTTGTTTCTACTGCTCTCCAATCACTGCGTCGAGACATAGTATGGAATAACCAAGAACTTCCCGTGTCACAAAGCTCTTCCTCATTCTGGAGACACTCATCTTACTCTCAAAAGTTACATACCACTCACGAGTACCTCATCTTATTCTCCTATTAAACACCCGAATTCCAGTCTTCTCCAACTCTCCTCCCTTACTAAGGACACGCTCGGTATTGTATTGAAGTCTCAACCCCTCCAAACCAAAAAAGAGAAAAGTAACACAATCTCTCTGAGAAGCCGAGCAAAACGCTCTGGAGTTTCTCTTCACTTTCTTCTTCCAACCATAAGGGAGGGACAGCAGGGCTTGGTTAGCCCAAAGGAGACCCGGGGAAAGAAGAGGGACCCTGGCCCCGCCGGGTGACCCCGGGAAATCCCCTCGTGCAGCTCCCCCGGACCGCCTCGGGAAAGGGAACTGCCCGGCCGAGGGCAGCGGGGCGCTCATGGTCCCTCGGGGAAGGGAACAACTGCCCGACCGAGGGGAGCGAGACGCTCATGGTCCCTCAGGAAAGGGAACAATTGCCCGGCCGAGGGCAGCGGGGCGCTCATGGTCCCTCGGGGAAGGGAACAACTGCCCGACCGAGGGGAGCGAGACGCTCATGGTCCCTCAGGAAAGGGAACAATTGCCCGGCCGAGGGCAGCGGGACGCTGGGGGTCCCTCAGAGCGGCCGCTGCTCCCCCGCCCCACAGAACACCCCGCGCACGCGCGCTGAGCACGGCCCCCACCGCCGCCCCTTCAGTCGCCCCTTCGGCCGCTGGCCGCCCCCGCCTCTCACCA
>VYXF01000647.1:6221-33371 GCA_013397295.1 Polioptila caerulea | reverse complement strand
GCGCACGGGGAGCGGCTCGCCGGGGGGTTGAAGAGCCGGGACTTGGCAGCCGGGGAGGCAGCGAAAACCTGTGGGGAAAGCTGCGTTGTCTAGAGACGTTCCCGTGTACTTAGCGTGGGTGAGGGGCGGTTCGAATTCTGCGGCCAGTTCTGAGCCCCTCAGTTCAGCAGGGACATGGAAGTTCTAGAGGATGTCCAGAGAAGGGCAATAGAGCTGGTGAAGCGTCTGGAGCTGAAGTCTGATGAGGCGCGGCTGAGGGTGTTTTGCCTGGAGAAAAGAAAGCTCAGAGAGAACCTTATCGCTCGCTACTACTCCCTGAAAGGAGTTCGTAGCTGGGTGGGGATCGGCCTCTTCTCCCAGGCAACTGGTAAGAGCATGAGAGGACATGACCCTCCTTCGTCAGGGAGGTTTGGTCTGGACGTTAGGAGGAATTTCTTCATTGAAAGGGTAATTAGACGTTGGAACAGAAGTCACCATCCCTGGAGGTGTTTGAAGAAAGACTGGCCGTGGCACTTAGTGCCATGGCCTGGTTGACATGGTGTTAGCTCATGGTTTAGATTCGATGGTCTCACAGATGTTTTCCAGCCTGATTGATTTTGTGATTATGGACAGCCCTTAAGTCCAAAATAGTAATGAGTAAGTAATGTCTCCTGATGTCCTGATTCCAGCTGGGGCAATGTTAATTTTTGCAGGTGCCAGGAGGGAGCATGGCTTGGGTGTGGAGGTATCTTATCCCACCTGTCATCACTGCTCATTGGCAGGAGCCATGGGAAAAGGAGTTTCTTCCTATGGAGAAAACATGGAGGAGGGAGCCGACTGGTGTTGTGTATTGGGAGCAGGGGCAGGTTTCTTATCTCTTTGATGTTTCCAGTATATTGTTGTGCCTCCAATTCCCAACTCTATCCAACGCAGCAGGAAAGATGAGGGGAAGGGAGAGTGAGAGAGAACAGTGTGTAGTTTTGGAAAGCCTCAGTATGGGTCCTGAACTGGGGAGTACCATTCCTAAACCACGACACCAGGGCAGAGCCTGAAGAGGTCTGCCAACATCCCCTGGCTGTCACTGAAATTCACCCAGTGAATTCTGCAGAAGGTTTAGTTCACATGAACCGTTTTGCTGTTCTTTTGAGTTAATTCCTTGGATTAAAGAATAATATTAAGATTGTGTTACATGCTAAGAAGATATGCCATCAAAGGGGAAACAGGTGAAATTTAGTCTACAGTAGTGCTTTACTTAATTGGTGACTCCAAGCTCTACTCAAGCCCCTGTTGGTGAGTGGGTAATAGAAATGCTTCATTAGTTCCACCAAAATCTGCGGGTGCTGCACTTTTTTCATACGTTAATTAGAAATAACGTGTGGAAATCCAAGTGCTCTCTTCATTTGTGTATGTGATATGTTTCACCACCACTTAGACACACAGTCTCCTGTTCCCACATGGAGCAGGACCTGGAAACTTTCCCTGGCACAATGGTTTCTGGAGACCTGAGCTGTTAATGCAGAAAGACACAGTTTATTTTAACCTTCTACTTGCAGCTGCAAGTATTTCCTTCTTGGCAGTGCACAATCTGAGACACAGAACCATAAATATTTGCTGTGCATATATACACCAAGATGTATGTCAGTATTGAGTTTTTTCATTTTTGAACAAAGAGAAGGTAATCATGGTGACAGTGCTTGTCTTTTTGATACATTCCAGATTGTACAATTAACACATTTTATTGTTTTAGCTGCTTAGTCTATTTTTAATGTGAGCTGTTGCTGAGTTGTTTGAAATTATTTACTTAAGGGCTTTAAAAGCGACCTTTTTATTTTAAATCCCCAGAGTTTCATAGTTGGTGTTTTTCTTCCTTAGGGCATATTTCATTTTTGAATAAACATGTTGTAAGTGCTGCTAAGATGGCTGTAATGATCCTGTTATAAACTATTGTTTGTTTCTTTAGTGCTCCTAATGTTCTTAGCCCTATGCACAGATGCCTAGTTATCAACACTGATTTAATGTAGCAAGAACGAATTTTAATCAATATATACGTGTTCATGTAAAAAAAACCAAAAAACAGAAAAAAGAACGTGCATTTTGTTGTAATCACTCATTTTAAAAATCGGTTTTCTCACGGATGGCACTTTGGGAAGCCTAAGCCAGCTATTCCTGCTGCATGCATGCCTGAATTGATTACATTGTTCTTCGGAGCTGAGAGATTCTCTTTCCTGTTGGTCTGTCCCTGTGTGAAACAGGAAATCACAGGATTAGAATGAGTCAGAAATGAAAGCAGGAGCTCCTCCCTCAAAGTTTGGACATCCACTTGGAAATCTCTACATCCACTCCCAGTTCAGATGATTTGTGAGGGCAAGTGCTCCAGCTAAGATCCTGCAGTTGGACACTTCGCCTTCGCTAAGATCAAGCTCTCGTCAGACTCAGATTTTCAGGGCTATTTTCATGAGATGAAAGAAATCTTAATTAAGTGTTCATATCTTTGTCAGCCAGACTCAGAATAAAAATTGATGCGATTCCCTTGAGCTTCACTGCTTGTTATACTCTGCAAACAACAAAGATACTGGGAAGAATAATGTGAATCTCATTTAACACCACAAAGAACCTTTCCACAGCAGGATAGGCTGATGTGGACCTACTGAATTTGCATTAAAAAACCTCTCTGCTTTCTCCTCCCTTCAAAAAAGAAAAAAAAAGAAAAAGAGAAAAAAAAATATTTAAAGAGTATTTTGAGAATGATTGCATTGTTTGTTGTACTTAAGGGAAGAGGTAATAGGTTAATGATTTTAGTCCTACCCTCTGTGAAAGATTCCAGTTCTTCCATGCCACAAGCAGCCCAGATGACCTCAGGCAAGACACTTCCTTTTCGCTGAGCCTCAATTCTCTCCTTTTTGCTAGTACAAAGAGGATTTGTGAGGCTAAATATATTAAAAACTCTGGGCTCAGCTTACAGTCATGACAGGCTGGGCAAAATCTCAGAGTCATCGAGTTCGGGTGATAAAACTTGCTCACAAATAGCAAAGACCATGGCATGCAGGAGCAAAGCATGCACAGCAGTAAGCAGGAAGCCATGCACAGATCTGCAAGTCAAAAGCAGCTGCAAAAGAATGATTTGGATTCCTTTGCCAGCGTGACATTTTAACTCCTTCCCTCTCAGCAGGTAGGGAGGGTTTGATATCGAGGTGTTCCTCATTAGCCAAACTAGTCGGGGCTTTCAAAACCCATGTCTAGACAGGAGATTTGCACTTCTGTCTTGAGAGAGACTGCAATGTTTTACTGAACACAAATTAGTTTTGGATAATCATATTTTAATAAGGTGACAGCAAAACAGTGAGGATCAGATAAATGAGAGACTAGGCTTCAACTTCTTCAAAAATTTAAAGTCCTACACTTGCAAGATGTCAAAACAATGCAGCACTAAGACTGTTTTCTGCTAATTTTTGTAATATCATAGTTTGTCCCTTTTGTGCTGTTCTTCAGTCTGTCCTTGGCTAGAAATGGTGGTTTAATGTTGTAACCATACACTGAACTGGCAATATTTTGAGGAATCAGGTGCTTTTCTGCTTCAGCATTTGCTGTGTTGTGTGAAGGGAAACCAGACTCTAAACTGATAATCATATGTAACCTCAGGCAGAGTTCATGTCACTTTTTAGTGAAAATACTGCCTTGATGGGAGTTGAGAAACAAAGACACAGTGAGATGAACTGATCTGACCAACGCTACTATGGGTCAGTCAAAGCTCTAGGAACATCTTCTCCATTGGCTCCTTTGCCAGGAAATAAAAGGTACAATGGAGGACATGTTGGAGCTCCTCCATCCCAAATGGAAGGCACTTCAGTGTGAGGGCAGTAACAAGCTACTGCTGTTTTTTAATATTTTTCCTATAACTTTATGCATGTGCCTGCTACTTGGCATTCTAAAACTAAAAACAAAACAAAAAACAAAGAGAAAAAAAAAAAAAAAAAAAAAAAAAAGAGAAAAGGTTAATTAGCTCCTTAGACTTGGTTATTTTCCATGCTGTACAAACATTTTTAGATTAAAAAAACCCAAAGTTTTTCAACATCACAGAGAAGGTAGTATCTTTATATAGAAACTGCAATATATAACACTGTATCTCCTTAACAGAATTTAGAAAAATCCACAGAACTGGTGCAGAAGGTGTGAAAAATACCCAGGCTGAAAGCATGGATTGACTCTTTGCTTCCTTAAAAAAGATAAGAATGTACTAAGTAAAAGCAAAGTATTAACATATCAATGAGGGGAAAAAAACCCTCATATAAATCAGTCAGGAGAAAACTTTCCTGTTGGTGACTCATGCAGCAAAATCATAGATATCCTGAATTCAGCATTAACAATTTTACCATCATTTTTCTCCAAGATGAATTTTGTAGGAAAACAATCCAATTCAGAGAATCAGTATTTTCTTATAAAAAGGGTTAAAATTAATAAGAGTGTATCACAATGAGTTTTGTGGTTATTGAATTTTACTCATTTACTGAATTAATCAACCTCATTTTAGGATTCCTAATGTAATGTTCCAAGCTTCTGTACTGTTTGTTCTAGTTGGTTGCTGTGAACAATATGAATTATCTTTTACCAGTATGAGTCAGTTTAACTCAGTTCCAAACCTTTTAAACTCATAACAGATGGGTCAGAAAGTCAGGGTTAGAAAATAAGCTAAAATATGACACCATGATATAAAATTTCTCTAAGCCCAGGACTGTTTCTGGGTTACTCGCAGTATGCTCAGATTTTCTAAATCCCAAACACTGAATAAAAATTCTTGTCTTCATTTAGAGAATCAAAATCTGCTAAACTAAAAGAGCTGTGGTTCATTTATAGCAGCTTCCACACAGCTGAGGAACTATGAAAATGTCTAAAAATAACATGATCTAAAATGGTACTTGCAATTTCAGATGTCTCAGTGCTTTCACATGAACAACAGTGAGCACTGGAAATGGAAAATCTCCTGTACTCACTGGCAGCCTCCCTCTTCCAGCCCTCAGCCCGGACTTGCCCCTCCATGAATCTTGGCAGGGTGAGCAGGAGGAGCCTGCGGACCTGAACACTCCCTTCTCAGGGAAGCAGGGAGTCCCCTTCTAGTGGTTGTTATTTCTTTACACGTGTGCTCCTTGCCTGGGTTTGCAGTTGGGATGCCGGCAGGTTTCCGGAGGAGCGCTGTGGCAGGCGGCTGTTGCTGCCAGAAGAGCTCCATAAAGCCATTGATCCTGAGTCCCTTGAACGTCCACTGCACAGAACCTCCACCAGAGAAAACCGTGTGTGCAAAGAAAATCAGAGTTTGATAGAAAATAATGTTTACCAAATTTCTGATATTCTCTTGGTGGGATGACACAGGGGTCAATTACCCTTTCAGTGGCCTTTTCCCCAGAAGACACAGGGAGTTGTTTCTGAGATCAATGCATTACAGTGTCTGTTCAGTCAGTGCAGAAGGAACACCTGCAGGGCTGAATGTCAGGGATGGCACATACTGGAAAGTTCATTTTATCTTGAAAAGATCCTTGGGTCTGGTTCAATATAATCAAAGAAGGACAAAGTTTCCTGTATCTGATTTTTCAAGGCCCATGACTTGAAAACCCTCTCTCACAACATCCAGCTACCCTTAGAAAATACTCAGTGTTAGAGTAGGCCCATGTTGTAAGCATAGCCAAGAAATTCTTTCCTGTCAGGCAATTAGCATGTCTACCTGCTAGTCAGCTTGTGCATATGTTGGCTGTGCCACCAATCTGCGCATTGGGTGGGACCGTGATAATTACAGGCAATTACAGTGACCAGTTATGGGTAATTATGGAACAGGAGGCCAAATTCCTCTCTATGGTTGCCCATCTTAACCCTGGCGGTGTTACACCATCTTTTGAGTGCGAAGCAAAGCTTCAGCCTCTGCATCTGCACCCTGCTGTCTGCCTGCAAGTAAACACAACTTTGTAGGTCAGGAGTTTGTCGGTTACATAATCAGCCACATCTTAATGCCTGTGATACTGTGGATTCATCACGTATGGATATGGCTCTTTTATTAGGGATATAGCCAATCTTCCACCTTCAAGAGGCTGCCCACAATAAAGAGCATGATTACAAAAATAGAGCAGACTGAGTTTAAGAGAAAGTGGGAACTTAAAGCCGTGTATTTCGTCATTTACAGCTGCTGCTGTAACAATTAATTGGTTGCCTCTAACCAGATCATAGATGATTGCCAGCCACACTTCATCCCACCTCCACACTGTGGCTGCACCAGAGGCTTGATTTCCAGCTGCTGGGCCATTTGCAGGCATGTGGAGAGCTTTTGGCTGTTCCTAAGGCAAGTGCCTCTCAAGCATCTAATAAACTGCTTAGAGAAAAGGCAGGGGGTGCCAGCTGGACCTGGCCCATGAACTGGCAATTAGACTGCATTGGATTATTGAATGACCAGAGAGAACTACTCTCAATTTACTCTTCTAAGGGATAATGTTCAGTTATAGCTCAAGCAATGCTTCAGCACTGGGGGGATGTTGAATCTTCTGTCTGAGGATTTACAATAGTCTCAAGCTATCAAAGATCAGAGACTGGGAGAATGCACACATCCAGTACCCCCATTTAACCCTCCCGGAGCCAGGAGCAGCAGAGCAGGCTGATGATCTGCATGGCCTCTGTCCTAAAAGCACAGAAACCAGGGAAAAGCCTGAACATGTGGTGATGAAGGGGAGTTTCTTAAGGAACTCAAAGGTCTGATTTTCAAAGCAACTGCAGAGACCATTAAGTTGTGTGATGGCTTTTCAGCCTCTGACAACTGGGAAGCAAAAGAATGGAAGTTGACAGGGTTGCTTAGAGCTTTGTGTTTTGGTTTGGTTGTTTTTGTAAATTCAGTTCTCTCACTGAAGAACACTTTTGCATCCCTGGGAGCCTGTGCTGCAGCACTGCTGGGGGACGTGGACAGGAAGGCTCCAGGCACTGCCACAGCCATATCAAACAAGCAGCAGCCAACATACCCTTTCCTAACTGCTGACAAAACAGATGAATCACACAAGCATGCTGTACCTTGTCACCCAGTTTGCCCTGAAAGGTGCTTTTCAATTATTTAGGAAAGCCTATGATCAAGAATATTTAGTTGTCAAAGTGTATTTTTTTTCCCTAACATTAGAGTGTGGTATTAAATAATGTGCTGCTGTGAACTATTGAACCCATCTGTATTACGGTGATGACTTCCCAGAGGTGAAACATTAAAGCCAGAAGGAAAATGCAGGCCTCAGACACCACTGAAGACAGGAAAAGGGGTACTGAAGAATTTGACGGAAAAACAGTAATATGGTTTGCTGCTGCATCAGCAGCTGTTTGCATCAGCAGCTGTTTACATCAGCACCTCAGTCAGCTTTTCAGTGTTATAAGTCTGGATTGTTCTTTCATCCCAACAACAAAAGAATATCATGAGGATTTCCAAAACAATTCAGATGAAGGGAATCTCTTAAAAAAATTTATAGTACCTCAAAAAAGCTTGAAAATGGAATGGTTCTAGCAAAGAACACATGCTCTTACTCACACACATACAAATGAAATAAAACAGCTCATGAGTGTTGGGCTTTGGACAAAAGTTTTAATTTTTTATTATAAAAACAGTGACATTTGAAATACTGAAAAATGTTGAAATAAAGCATAATTACAAAGACATCAAAAAGTTTACAAGCAGATATAGAGAAAAAAGCAGAAGAAATCTGTAGTCCACCAATCTTGTGAGCTTTTCTTTATCTTTTTTTTTTGTCTTTCTTTTTTGGATGACAGAGGTTATCTTCAATGCTAAGCAAAGGTCATGGGCAACATCCTGGCCCCAATGAGGTCAACGAATGTTTTCCATTGGCTTCAGAGATAGCCGAACTTTGTTCATTACCCACATACTCAATAGCACATCTTCCAAATCCTTGAACTTGCTGTACCTGTTCCTCCAGTGAGGCCATGTATTTTCTTGTTATGCATCTATTCCATACCAGTTACTTTCCTGATGAAAGCTCTTTGGTGTGTTCAATCCATTCATAAACTGCCAATATTTTGCCTACACAAGACATAAACACCAAGATGTGCAGATCCTAGACAGTGGGCTGCTAGCTGCTAAGTGGCATCAGTTAAATTACCGCTCCCCTGCCTGTCTGAAACAACCCTACTGTGCTAAATTTCAGGGCATACAGTACAGCTAACTACCCCAAAAATCACAGCACAAGAGAACTGCCCTTCAAATATATAGTAGCTAAACTCTAAACACAAATACATTGCTGCAGTTAATTGCTTCTCTGAAGGGTACAGCTGATTTGACAGCTATGCAACAGATGAAGGCCATCATGGAAAAGTGTTGAGCTGCAGGTAAAGCTTAGACAAGCTGGGATGAGGGATGAGGGATGCAATGGCAGAAGCACAGAGCTCTCCTCTGGCTCTATGATGCAAACAGGAGTGCAGCTGTGGCAGTGTAAAGCCACGGACATCCCTGGTTATTCACTGTCCTAGTGAAAAGAGTTTCACAGCATCAGCCCTAAGCCTACAAATGTGCATACATTTAACATGCATTAGTAACCGTCCCCCAGCATCTCCAGAGGCACAGAGTCAAATGCAGATGGAGATCTGAGAAACACTTATCTCATCCTTCGAGGCAGCACTTCGGGGATGGGTCAGGCACCGTCTGAAGACACCCCCCAGCTACCACCAAAGCTGCAGCTCCTGTGGGCATAAAGGGCTTCTGCTTTTAGTGGTGTCAGTTCAGCATTGTTTATAAACCACAGCATTCTATTGTAACACATTCTCTCCTCCATACTATGAGCCCTCTGACAAGGAGAAATACACACCCTTCAATAAATACTAAACTGACTTAAAAACTTCATTCACAAATTTAGTTTATATTAGAATATTCCAGTGACAAAATGATAAAAAACTTCCAAACATCAGATTAAGAAAAATGATTTTTAAAAGTTACCTCAGTCTACTATAAGTACAAATGCAACATGCTATGGACATACAGAGTTTAAACTTTAACCCACCATGAAATCCAGGGAGAAAAATGGGTTTAGACCATCTTTCCAAACAAGTTAAAAACCTCCTTTAGAAATGTTCCTTGAGGAGCAAACTAGTCTGATGTGGGGTAAAAAGTATAAATATGGCAAGGTAAGAGGCAGAAGTCTGACAATAGCAGCCACCAAGGATTTAAAAAGGAGTTAGGAGGTTGGAGAATGATCCATGTTATTCTCCCTTTGTTTCAGAACAGTGCTTCCTTCTGTACATTACTAGCCTGTCGATGAGCACCTCTGCAAAAATGCCAGAGGAGACCAGACTAGCTGGTGGATCCTCCATGGGACCGAAGTACAATCACAGCCAGGTACAGCCCGACTATTTCTACAATGGCATAGAACACTACAAGTTGACAAACAACGTTACAGCAAAAAACTGAAAGGACTTAATGCAACCAGTCAAACCCCATTCAATAGCTTTTGGTCAAGGGCAGCAGCTTGCAATGAACAGCCACTCTGTTTCAAAACCCCCTCCTACGCACAGCCTGCTCCCTCTCTCCGCTCTCTCACACACTCATGCTCTCTGGCTCACTGCTCCTCTTCTCTTCCTCTCGCTGGGAGGTCTCCTGGAGCCTCTCTTTGCCTGGGGCTCAGTGGCATCGCAGAAAGCAGAATCCTTGCAGCTCACTGGCATGTCTGCCCCATCGGGTTGGCACTCTGGCAGCTACACAGCTCCCTCAAGTCTCTTTCTTCATTTTCTTCCTCTTCCTCCTCTCCTTTTTTCCAGCTACACCTGCCATACAAACAACAGGGACAGTGCACAGACCTTCCACATGCAATTGCATCCCTAAGAACTGCTGGCTTTTTGCCTGATGAAGAGGATTTAAGGGTTCTTAGATGTGTTTTACAAGGGCCACCTACTTCCAAGGGTAATTCAAAGTCATGGGAAGGACTCAATGTTTTTAGTGGGCTCTAACTCACTCATATTTGCTTCTGTTTCATGTTGAAAAGAGCTGTGCAAAAATTACTGTCACTAAATGCAATAGTAGGTTTTTTTTTTTACTCAGTAACTCTGAGAGGAACAGGAACAGGTATTTGTCACAGAAAAGCCTCTCAGTAATACAGAGCCTCTCAAAGAATTAAATTATGCAGCTAAAGGAGAAGCATTTCACATATTCACTTAAAAATGCATTTGTGAACACTTCTTAGATTACACATTATTCTGAAACTTCATCAGATGTGCAAAAACAATCACTTACCATTATTGGGTGAATTATTAACAATGTCCAAGGATTTTTCAAAGGAAGCACCGACTGCATCACTGCTATGTTTTGTAGATACCAAGTCCCTGGGGCCTTCTTCCATTCTTGTTTGCAAACCTTGCTGGGGCTTAATTGAAACAATATGCTTCACTAAGCATATGATTTAAACGAAGCATATGCAAGTACAAAATATGAGAGAAAATATCATTATTGTAGAGCATTTAAAGAAACTGCAGGACAAATTAATTTTTACATTATTAGAATAGTTTGCCGTATTATCTACCTACCTCTTATTTATTCATTTTAGAGGGGATGAAAGTGTTGAAATTGTCTTTCAGTGTTATTTTTCCCCTTGCTTCCCCCAGTGAATAGAAGAGCAGCAAGAAATACTGAGATGAAAGTACTGTCATTGTGTAGTGACACTGAAGAGTAAGATGTGCCCAGTGACTGCAAAATGGCTAGAGTCCACAGAAACACTGGAGGTAGACAAGGAGTGTGATGAGCATCTTTGTGGATCTGGCTTCATAAGTAATTTCATTTTTTATGTCCATCTGAAGGCTGAGCTTGCACAGCAGCATTTGGGGCATCAGACACTGGCATTTGGGGCTGACATGCAACACAAACTTCTTCTGGCCCAGAATAATCACGTCAGAAGAAGCAATGCTGTCCTGAAGAGTCTGAACAGCACTGTTAAGATTATTCATGGAGGTACATAGAAAGCTAAACCAACTAGTTGGATGTGCAAGAGAGAGAGTGGTATGGCAGCACTCTCAGAACTGATAGGATATCTTCATGATTATGTGCATTGTGGTCAGCGAGGTAGTTAAAACCTTTCCCTTAAAATAGGAACATTAGGAGATATGAGAGCAAAATCATCTCAAGGATCATGAGAGACCACAGTGGGTGTGAGGGGAAGACACATGATTAAAAAAAAAAAAAAAAAGCAGCTGTACATGTCCTGAAAAACATATTCTGTGACAAGTGAATGAAATACAATTTGGACATTTTGGGCATTCCCCCCTTGCTATTTCTTGTTTCACTGAGCACCAGTCACAGGCAAGGACTGATCCAAAAGCCACTCAACACTCAGTCCCTTTGCACTTCCCATCCCAAATAAACTGACATTCTCCACAGCCTTTCTCTGTTGCACCCTGAGACATTTTTCTCTCAATAAGCTTTTTAGTGGTATAACAGTGGCCTTGTGATATCTTCACTGACTTTTGGGAACCACCTTTTCATTACTGTTGATATCTCTGGGTGACCTTCAGCTACAGATGAAACAGGCCAATTGTACACTAAATTTGGAGTGCATCTGGTTTTAATCATGGATGAAAAAATGTTTAGGCAGATGCATTCCAAGTTTAGTGCACAACATTCTGTACTGCAAAATCAAAGTGTTTTGAAAATATATTAGGGAATACCATGTTGCAAAACTCCACTGTTCACTGTGCTCATAATTTCTTTTTATGGGAAAACAGGGAGAAAAAGAAAGCCAGAAGACCAGAAGAAAAGACTCCCTTAGGTCATCCTAACAAAGAAGAATCCCCCTCTTCTCTTGGAAAACCAACTACTCTTGGAATACAAAATACTTACATGCCTCAGTCCAGCTCCACCCCTTGCTTCCTTCACTTCCATTTTCTTCTTCTTCCGTTGTGTTTTACTTTCAGGTCCAGAAAGACAGAAACGAATGCCTGCTTTGCCTTTTGGCAAATCCTGAAAGCACGAGAGATTTTGTAAGAGGAGTCCTGGGACAGCTAATCTTGTTTTTTTCAGGAAAGCTGATTACCTCCAGGAGTGTGTGCTGAGGTTCTAGAAAGCATTTAAACAGCAAGACTTCTGCTTCTACATCTCCACCCAAGATACCACTGTATCACTGTCACCAAACACTCTTATCAGCAAACTTAAATAAATATGTCCTGGCTGCCTGAGATGCTGTGAAGGCTGGACTCCGCACCTCTTTTAAGGCCTGGGTATTTGAGAAGGTCAGCAGCAGTAGGTGGAAACACCCAGGGTTTGCTCCTTAGGACAGTGATACCAGGGGGATGATGAACTCCCAGAACCAGCCAACTCCGCCCAGCCCATCTCATGCCTCCTGCAAGTGTGTTCCCCAGCTCCAGCTATCTCAGACAGGTCAGGAGGGACCATGCCAAGCACTTCTTCCCATGAGAAAGCTCCCACAACCAAAGGAGCCTGGTTCCAGGGCTAGATTGGAGACCCCAGTGTGGATGAGACTGACCCCTGTGGACCAGGTCTCCCTTGGCCTTCACCAGCACTGCCTCACCTTCTTCTCATCCATTGTCTGATGCTCCTCATCTCCAGTCCAGTTTCCCCACTCCTCTGTGGGAGCCTTCCAGTCAGAGTCCAGGTCAATTACTGAAGGGTCACCTATTAGGGCAAGCATACCAATGAGTTATGCTCAAACCCATACTACTTCCCAGCCTCACATGAGTAGCACAAATGCTGCAAAAACACCTGACATGTTCTTGTTTGCCCATATGATATTTGGATGTGCATGTATGTGTGTCTTAAATGTGTTAAAACATTTACAAAATTATTTGAAAACTGTATTAAGACATATACATTGACTGCCAATTCACAATTAGCGACAGCTCTTTTTGGGACAGGAGAAAAATTAAAGAAGGGCAGAAAAGCACATACAAAAACAAAAGCCCTTCCAGCCTGCACTTCAAGAAAACAAGCTTTACAAAATTAATAGTGTGGCTTGTCAAATATTTCCTTGTAATTTTATGAAGAAGGATTGAGGCATATCCAGAAACACTGGCGGACACAGCAGGCTCTTCCATTCACTGCAACACACCATCCTCTGGGCAATTATTCATATGGAAGAATAATATTAGCAAAGGATTTGTGCATTCATTATTGCTCTCATTGGTGTTTTCTTTCTTACAAAAAATAGAGCCAAGTACATTCTCAACTTCATCTTCCTTTTCTACTTTCTTTTCTTGAATGTAAGCCAGAAAAGCACCATCCCAGCACTGATTTCCAATCCTCCTTAAGATACAACTATAAATAGGCATGAAATAGGTAACACCCTGCATCAATTCTCATAATTTCATGGGAACTAGGCAAAACAGTTTTAAAATTTTTTTATGTTTCTCTATCTTTCGGCATCTGGTACCTTTGAAAATCTGGCTGCAAGCCCTCAGCTGCCTTTCCACAAAGCACTAGCAAACTATCCTCAGTCAAGAAGGCAAAACAGACCAGTTTAATTCCTTCACCCAAACTGAATGAGGTGCAAAAATGCAGATAAATCAGCATAAGATGTTGAAAGGACTACTTGATTATTTTTTAAAAATTTGAATGTAACAATCTTAAGTCTTATCCTAACAGGAAAAACGACTTTAAAACACAAAATATAATAATAACTCTTAGCTGATTACTTGTCTTATGAAAAAAAAAAAAAAAAACCCAAGCTGGATGGAAAAACTTCTACTTGAAGCAGAGCCAAAACCAAAAGCATGCTGGGAATGATAAAAGAAAACTGTTTCCAAAAAGTTGTTCTGACCAAAAGTTTGCTGCCAAATGTTATAAACATGATTATAAACATTGTTCAAGTTTCTCAGTTTAAAATCCATGCCCTCTATATAAACAATATGTCTTTCCTTCTTCAAAAGGGAAAGGCATAACTAATTTTGAATGCATTCCCCAATAAAATTCCAGTCCAAAAGAGAATTCAGTCTCCTGAGCTACAAGGCCGCAGCTCTGCTGATGGATGCTCTTGTGGGTGTGCAAGCAAAACAGACCATAACATGACACATGGAAAGCCACTACTGTTGTTTTCACCTTTTTAACTTCTGATATCTCAAAAAGTGCACTTATGTATATACCTCTACACATGAAAATAGTTCTCATGGCAAACTGCCTGCCATGGGCCTACGTTAATGCTTCACCCCTGTCACAAGTGGGCATGAAACTTGGCCAGACAGTGGTGACTCTGCCTCATCTCAGAATTACTCTTCCTGAAGTATTGTGTCCCAGGGGTGTTTAAAATCAACTCAGACTAAAATTAAAGGCAATATAAGATTCTTTACAATTTGCTGGATTTGATGGGGAAATCGGATTAAATGTACTTATCCCAAAGCTCTGATTAAATGTACTTATCCCAAAGCTCTGACTTAAAATCTCTCCTGTTGTGTAGCATATTTCCCTTCTACAGTGGCATCTCCCACAGTATCTTTGAATACTCTCAAGTATTTTTAAATCTGATTCTCCTTGGGTCATCAATTCTCTCACAGGCTAAAACTGATCAGTAATTCCTGTGAACTTAACACTAAAAGGAATGTGCTGTGCAGCAGCATGTCCCCCTGGTCCCCACGTGGGTTTAGCTGTGACAGAGGTGATATCTCTCTTAGCACCAACACAGACCAACATCTCCGCAATTCCTGCTGCTCATTTTTACAAAAGCAATGCTGTTAAATGTCATTTTCCAACTAAGTTATTGCTTGCAACCCACCCCAGTCCTCAGAAATCAGGGAGGCTGCCAGCACCTCTGCATGCATAAAGTCCATCCCAGCAGCAACTGCCTGAGCGCCCTTGGTCTCCAGTCTCTGTCCTGTGCAACGAGGAGCAGACAGGGAGCAGATAGCTGTGCCCTGGGGGAGTTGGGGAGCAGGCCAACAGGGCCCCACAGCAGCAGGATCTGGTCAAAGGGGACAGCCAGCAAGTTCTCTGTGCCTGCTGATAGATAGGGTGGAGTACAGTACTGTACAGGCTGAACCTAATTATCTGGCCTGGAAAATGAAACTGGAAAGTACTGCAGCAAAACCCAGTCTGTGTCACCAAGAAGGGGATTTAAAATTTTCTAATCCGGAGTTGTACATTTGGATTCTAATCTACCAGCATCTTTCTTGGCATGCTGTCCCAAAATATTGGCAACAAAAACTTAAGGGAGGTTCATCTGGCAGGGCAAACCCCTCAGTAGGCTGCATATTGTCCAGGGCACTGACCTTTTCCTTGGCTGCTGTCGAAAACCCATCCTTTTGCAAAGGGCAGTTTTCTGTGTTTTACAGAGTCCTAACCCAAATCCTTGCCAAGACATCACTTGTAGACTAAGTAATACATTCAGTTGAAATGGGTAGGCAATTTCCAGTCTAAAGCTTGAATTTCTGTGTTACAGGTCAATAGATGGGTGGAGGAATCCTTTATTTGGCACCTTCCTTCAGCATAATTCAGCAGAGGCAAAATATCAAATAAACCCCAGACTGAAGACTTCTTTTAGTGGAAAGAAAGCTACTGATTCTCATAAAACAAAGGAATTAAAATTTACTTTAACTCTGGAACAGAAGGAAGGTTGGGAGTCAGGAGACAGGGTCAGGAGATGCAGGAGTTTTCTTAAGGTTATGGGGGAAATTTACTTTGGCAATCAAGAAGGACTCATGGGGAGGATGCCAAGGCACAGATAAAAAGTGACTCTCGTGGTCATGAGACGTTGCATTTGCAAAGCAGAATGTGGATTTTCTGAGATTGCACTGCACTGTTGCCAAAGCACAGGTCCGCTGCACTTGGAAGCAGATGCACGGGATAAAATTAGTATTCCCTTGCCTTGGAACCAGACACAAGTGCTCTAAAACTGCCCAGTCGGTGGCACTGTGTGGGTAACATCTTTTATAACAGCAAAACCAGCCACAGCTTGCGATGCTTTCTGTGGGACAGCAAAGCTGAAGTACATAAATGTCGCCAAAGGGGCAGTGGCAGAGATGTGCCATAGGTTCACAAAGGGAGTATTAGAAAACACATGCAGGCAGAGGCAGGAGGATCAAGAACAACCCTGCAGAAGAAGCAAGAAAGGCACCTGGCAAAAGCACAGCACTTCCTGGGCTCAAAAATAAAGTGAATTATGTCAGGACTGAAGAGGTTCATCCCCCTTTCTTTCTCTTTGTAACAGGAATGAGAAGTATGCAAACACTAATGATGAGTAGGGAAAAAAGATGATGAATACAGCTTTCCAATTTGGGGCCCCTTTCCCTTATGGCAGAGTCCTGGCCACCTCAGCCTGCTGATGGGACTGCTGGGACTGCAACCATCGGTGTTGATCATGTGGCTTCAACTCCAAGACACTGAATGCCCCCAGGTAACAAAGGCTTAGATTGCTAAGGACTAATTGTTTGAAAATGCAGAGACAATGACTGATGAAAGAATGAGAATTTCAGAATCAATGAGGTTGGAAATGGCCTCTGGAGATTGTCTAGTCCCACCTCATGACTCACAGAGGGCTCAACTACATCAGGTTCCTCAGGAATGCAGCAGAGTTTTGAATATTTTGAAGGGTGGAGAGTCTGCAACCTCTCCAGGCAAACTTGTGTTGCCTGACCACTGTCATCATAAAAAAAAAGCTTTCACTTATACAGATAAGTGGAAATTCACTTCTTACCCATTTGCCCGTTCCCCACTCTCTGGGCCAGCCATAGGCAGTGACCCCATCAGGTGCTCACACACAGGCATGGCTGGACCTTCTCCATATCCCTGACTGTCTTGTACTGGAGAGCCCAGAAACTGACACAGGACTCCAGACATGACAATAATTAAAAATTAACATCCAGCAGCATGTATCATTACTGAACGTCAACACAGGAGTGTTGTTTGGAAACCAGCCTGATTGGGAGTCTTTTAAATAATCCAAAAGTGACTGCCAGTTCCCTTTACCACTAACTCCCTCTCTCTCTATGTATATATGTTTTCAGTTGTGCCAACACTTAAACCTCAAGCCTTTTGTAAGTGAGGGTGTTGTTATTGCTGGTACTTCACAAAAAGATAACCCGATGTGGAGCAGGGAGCAGGCCAGGGCAGCTCCACCAGCCAGGCCAGAGGCAGGAGTCCAGCATCCAGCTCCTTCAGCTGCACCAGCCCAGCACGGAACAAAGAGACTCATTACATGTACTGCTCTGGATTTGATAAAATGACCCCAGCTCATATTTAGGCTATGAATGGCTTTTTTTTTTTTTACTTCCCAAGCCTGCAAGAGCTAACAGGCCGTGTTTAACTGTCTAAGAGCTCATTTTGCCTGCAGCGCCGACCTTAATGCCAACCATTACCTCATCTAAATTCAGGGAATACATGTTCCTCCCCTGCACCCCTCCCCTGCATCAATATCAAGGCTAATGATTCAAAGGGGGAAAAAAATACCAGGACAGAAAAGCAAGGTGTAAGACAGACAGAATCCTCTAAGGACTTTTACTCTGATGTTCACAGAAGCAAGCTGCTGAATTTGCTCCTATGGTTCTACTCTCAGACAGACATGGAACTCCAAAAGCAGAGCTCTGCTTGGCTTTGCAAGTGCAGATCAAGCCCAGAGTGTGCCAAGTCTGACATGTGCTAAATGTAGTGCAAGGGGACGCTGCTGAAGAGCTGCCCAACTGTCTCCCTCCATCCTGCATGAGTGCAACAGGCTCCAAAGTTGGAAAGGGCCAGGCACCCTTTGCAGCAACGGAGGGGTTAAGAAACACAGAACCAAGGGAAGGGAAGGCTCAGGGCTGGGGATTTTGTTTTTATTCTTTTTAAAACAAACTGTGCTATTTATAAAATCATGGCCAAAATGATGCATCTGCTGCAGAGCTTCAGTTACCGCTGGGCAGAGATGCAAGACAACCACAATCTTTTCTCCTTAACGCATTCCACCCCTCTGGGTTCTCCTGCAGTTAAGCAATCAGAGCAGCTAGAGCACAAAGAGGTTTGCTCAGCTCATCAGCCATCATTTCTGCAAGAGCAGGGAAAGGCCTCTCAACAACAGGGGTATATATAAATACTTCACTCGATCCTGACCAAAAGGTCAAGAGAAAAGGTCGTCTTATACCCACACTGTTCATGGCAAATTATTCCAGCCACTCAGGACCCATGCTTGTCTTTTTTTTTTAAAAACTAAAAAAACCCCATTACCAGTCATAATAAAAAGACTGAAATCCTGATTGCCTCTGGAGTTGTATTCTGCATCTGGGTTCAGGGAATTTCCAAGGAAATTTAAAGTTTTGGCAAAGGTACATGGAGCTTGAAAAGCACCCAGTCCTGCCATGGCTCTCCCCCAGCCACCCCACTGAGCCCAGGCTGCAGCTGCCTGGGAAAGGCCCACTGAGCTCAACCTTCCCACGAGAGGATGGCAGGGAGGGAGAGAAACACAATGCTTCAGTTAAGGAAACCAAACACAGCTTTGAACTCAAATTTCAAAAATGCAGTATCTGAGTTGACTGCTAACACGTGGGGCTTTTTGAAACACAGAGCCCATCCTGCTGCCTCTGGCTCAGGGAGTCCCTGACCCGCTCTCCGCAGGGTGTGGGGAGGGATCGCCCTGTGCTTGCCCTGTTCCTGTGCTTATCTGCCCGCAGCTGATAGCAGTGCAACTGCTGGAGAGGAGCCTGCAGACAGCCCCCTACAGCTGGTGCTGCTGCCCAGGAGCTCTAATTACACTTTGCAACAGTATGTACGTGCCAAAACAGACTGTACCTACTGCATTATTTGTTTTTCTCAGAGAAAACATAAATAAAATGCACTTTCTTGCCCTTCTCAGGGGTTCCATGTGGATAACTGCTGCCCTGAGCTCACAACAGCTCTGGGCACCTGCTCAGAACCAGGCTCACATGGGATTTCTCCCTGACCAGCAAATGAGCCACATGGGAAGTGGACCTTGATGTCTGAGGCTTCGGGAAGGGACTGAAGACAGTTCCTGCATTGGTGCACTTGTTTGCCTACAGAAAAAGGCAAAGAGACATACCCTGCCCCTGCCACGCATCATCTGCTGGGAGGAAGGTCGAGCTGCCATGCCAATAGCATCTGGAAGGACTGTCCTCAGATGATTTACTCTTCACGTTATCTGCACATAGGAAAGCATCTTCATTAAAAAATTAAACAAAAAAAAGCCCAAATCCCCAACATAAAAGATAATCACATAGGTATATTCACATTATTAAAACCAATTAATCATGCCTCTGTCTGCTCTCTATGTCATGATGCCTGGATGTTATGTAATTTAAGCCACACATTAATCTATGCTTCTCATCACAGTGGATTTATTAACAAAGGCTGGACGAGGACACTGCATGCATAAGTTATTAAAAACAATTCACTCAGGAGTGGCTACACTAACAACATTCAGCAATGTATACTTGTGGCACATCTCTGTTGGGGACCTAAGGAGGGGGCTGCAGTTCCTGCAGAGCAAAAGCCTCATCCACAGTATCCAGCTCCAACTCCCACCACCTTCCGTGAGAAGGCTTCTGCTCAAGCTAACAGAAATCCATAATTACCAAATTAATTGCTCCATGAAAGAGCACAGGGGAGAGAGCTGCTGGAGGAAAAAGTTGTTTTGATGATTACTTTCAGTAACTAAAGCAACCAGTAGGATTCACATGCCTCCCTGAATGACTCCCCTTAGCCCCTTTCTAAGGTCTGTACATAGCAGACTAGAGTATTCTTCACATCTTTTATAAATCAGGGGTTTTTTTTCACATATCTGACTTTTCCTTTCTTCCTTTCACCTAATGAACTCTTTTATGCAGTTGTGTATCAGTTTGATTTTTTGCTACATAAAGGCAGATGTTAAAAAATATTTCTCCTTGTTGAGTACTCATACATTAGGAACTGTTTGAATCCACTGACAAAATGTTGGAAACTAGATGGTTAAATATGGCATGTGTTATATTAATTGCCTTATCTGACTTTAGAAGCTGATTTCAGCATTCTGGCTAACATCACACACACTGTTTTGTGCACTGATATCTGTATCTATCTATGCTTGTCTTTAGCATCTCTAACAGATTCAGGACCAGACTTTGCATTCATCATCCAGCTAAGCTTTCAGTGAGTTTCTGGTAGGCAGGTGTGAACCAGGAGTGCTTGCAATCAATCAGTGAAGACTGACAGTTGCAAAGATGCAAAGTGAAAGCCAGAAACGAGGTTTAACTCAATGCAAAATGAGATGCTACATCCTTCTCAAGGCCACGCATGGAGAGGCTCAAGCAGAAAATCCCTCACTGTGCTGGATGAGAAGCTGTTGGCTAGGCAGCCTCTAACACAGCATTTCCAAGCTGCACATTCACTCCCTCCCTCGGTCTGAAATTCTCTGAATTTGTTAGTTATCAGAGCGCAACAGAAACCTTCTCTGTGAGTCAACCTAACAGAAAGAATCTGCAGGGGAGGCTATTTTTAAAATTTTTTTTATTCCAAAATGAGTACACAAGTTTGGAAGACGCTCAATAAAAGGTTCTGATGTCACTCCCTAAAACACTGGTGTGCTGGATTGCAGATGCAAGCAAGCTCTGCAAGGGAGAGTGACTAATGAGATGTGGCTGTGGGGAAGAAGGCCCACGTGTGATCAGTGATAGCGCTTTTCAGCCAAGCAGCTAAAAAAGTGATAGAAGAATTCAGATAGAAGTACAATGAGAGGACACTCACCTAAATCCCTGGAGAGATCTGACAATGTCCCAAAGGTCACAGGACAGGATTTTACATCTGCAATATCCCATGTTCCTGCATTTAAAATGCAAACAGTAACCCAAAATCTGATGTCATGTTCACAGTTTCTACCTCATGCTTCCAAGCTCATTACAGCCCTTCCATGTAAGGCTTCATTCCAAGCCTGCATCCACTGCTATTGCTGGACAGCATCAAGCAAGGAGAAATCACCTTTATGGACAGAGAGTCCAGTCCCACCACCATGTGCACCTTCTCAGACTTTCAACGTGCATGTGTCACACCAGCATGGCACTTCTCTGGGCTTAAATTCCTCACTCATCATTACTGATGCCCCCTTTATGCACTGCTGGCAGAAGTTGTCATCATGTATTAGAATTTGGCCTTTTGAAAGCATTAGAGTAAAAATAGTACTAATATCCTCACCCATCAACCCTGTACTATGCAAGAAAAGGACTCCAGCAGAGAAGGTAAATCACATGAGGGCAACCTAAGAGCATTTTCTGAATCATCAGAGTACTGGATTACTGCTACTGAAGGAGAGTCATCATGTGGCCTTATATACCATTCAATTCAGCCACCATGCTCAGCTGATCACTGAGAATGTAGTCAAAATCAAAAGCTTTTGATTTGGGAATACCCTACCTTTTCCTGCTTTAAAATACATGGCTATACCCTGCAGACTAACTCTAACCATGTGTGAGCATCCTCAGAAGGCGAGGCTTTGGTTGTAAAGGACACAAATAATACCTGTGATATAATAGAAAACACCTTGCACCCAGCAGGTCTACAACAGTCTACAACAGAAGGAATTCCTGCCATAAGGACCCCTCTTTTCACATTGCTGGGAATTAAATGACACCTAGCAGGGTCCAAGGGGAGTAGACAACACTGTGTGTGCAGGATGAATGTCAGTGGGGCTACACTCTGATGAGGACAATCACAGCAATTTTTGAAGCTTCCCCTTGGCAATATTTGAATGTCAACACTCACCTACATTGGAGAAAACGTCGTCTTCTGACCTGGAGGGTGTCAATTCTTCCCGTAGGGCTCCTGAGCCCTTCAGCACGGTCCCACACTCTGCCTTGGCAAAGAAAGTGCCTTTTCCACCACCACTGGGGTCCTCTGTGAGTGGCCACACTGCTCCCTTCTCATCACAGCCAAAGGCTGGCTCAGCCACCGAGCTACCCAGGGATGCTCTGCTGGGGTCTTCTCAGGAATAAACATTACCACAGGATCAGCATTATTTTTAATTGCAAGCAAGAGTTTGTACAGGAGAGACAACAGAACAAAGCCTGATCTAAACCCATCAGACTATTTCCAACTGAAATTATTTACAGATATGATGACAGCGAAGAAGAGCTCCTGGGATGGGACACTGAAGTGCAAAACAGGAAGGCCAATGTGAGAAGGATGGTGCCACAGCAACCTTGGGCATCCCTCCCTGGAGGGGAGGCTCAAGGCGTCCAGAGTCCTGCTGAGGGCCCAGAGCAGTGAAGAGAGAGAAAGAGAACAGATGGACCTCCAAGAAAAATGAAACCAAACCTCTTGGATGTTGGTAGTTCAAGGCTGCTAGAGAAATAAGTGCAGGCATATGAATATTTTTAAAAATGACAGTTATCTCCAACATTTTTGTTCCAAAGGACTCCTTGAGTGTTTTATGACTCTAGCCTTCAGAATAGCAAAGCATTTTCTGAAGCTCTAGTGAAGAGGAGACCACTGCTGACATCCACTCCACCTTCACATACCTTAATGCTGATGCTGCTGTTTCTCCCCTGCCAGGAAACAGCAGCCAGCACTCAGCAGGGTTAGGACTTCTTACTAGAAGATCAGATCCTACTACTCTGTAAATGCCCATGCTAACATGATCATGGGGTTCAGCATTCTGCACAGCCCAGGCTGCAGGACTGCACCAAAGACTTCTGGTGCTTCAAATGAGACTTGGTGAACTGAGCTCCCTTTTCTGGGTCAGCAAAGCCTTTAACACCTGCATGACCTTAGGGTTAACCCTGTGGGGTTCTGCATGTGGAG
Source organism: Polioptila caerulea (assembly GCA_013397295.1). Taxonomy (NCBI): domain Eukaryota; kingdom Metazoa; phylum Chordata; class Aves; order Passeriformes; family Certhiidae; genus Polioptila; species Polioptila caerulea. The sequence goes on along the minus strand of VYXF01000647.1, from coordinate 10,696 downwards.
CTGGCACCACTGATGACAACAGGCCAGCTTACATGAAGAAAGAAATGTGGACCCATTCGCTTTGCTGGAGAGAAAGTGGAGACCTCAGCACCTCCAGCCTTTAAAGATCCTTGATAAACCAAGGATTAAAAATCTAAATTTTTGATATTTAACTCTATATAATCCAAATGATAAAGTGGTCCCAAGGTGTCTGTGTTTTTCTATTGAAATTTCCTGTTCCCTTACCCTACAATTTTAATAGAGCATCTGAGAGTACTTTAAGAGCATTATTGCAGACTGTACACTAATTTACACATATATCCAGCTACATGTCCCAATTCAGCTACGTCGCTCCAATAACCAAACTCCTATCTTAGCTTCTAAATCACTCCCATATTATAAACCTAAAGGTTATTTTTATCATAGATAATGAAAATACTTCCAAATGTCTTAATTCCATGACCTGTTTTCATAGAGTGATTAGTACATATAACATGATTAGCAGAAATATATACAGGCATAAGTGCACGGCAGACACCTTGAAATCCCCACAGGAAAAATGTGGAGTGAGCGCAAAGTGTTGTTTCATTTTATCTCATTAGGATAAGAGTATATTCCTATTATAATTCTTTAGTCTGGTCAATCCTGGACTAAAGAACCTGTTTGGAACTGAGCAAATTATGCATGTTTATTTTCCGTTATCAGAAAACTTCTGTCAAGCCACGCAAAAGAAACAAGCCCACGTGACACCAAGCCTTTAGCAGATCTACCATCTCACAGACATCTGCTTTCAAAGTCCTGTAAGTAATGCTGTGTGCTCTGCTGTGTGTTTTAATGAGAGCATGGAGTGAAAGGCAAGCTCCCAAGTAAAAGCTCCCAAAGCTGTTTTTTCTTAAGTAAATTGCCTCAGTAAGTGCATGGATTTTGCTGCCAAATGATGAATAGAGCATACAGAAAGATGCTGGGCTGTGGGGAGGGGTAACAAACCCAACCAGATCAGGGGTGTGAATTGAGCCTGTACATTTACCTTTTTGTTTCAGCCTTTCCTTCCTTAAGTGTCTCTTTTCGCGGCTGCTGATCTTGGTCTGCCAAACTCCTACAACACAGAGCAAAGTTCATTTTTAAGCCATCAAAGTACTTTCTTCATTGCCTTTACTGCTTAGCACGAAGGTAAATAGCCATCTGAAAGTTTCTGCTGCTGGCTGTAAAAGAGGCATCAGATGTCGTGCAGGATGTCACCTGTATGCAGCCTCTGCTTCCTCTGCAGAGATGTGTTACATAAGAAATCCCCATCACAGACCACAGACCTGCCTGTTGTGTCCTGACTCACATAACTGCACATATTCTTCTGTCCTGTGTGTCAGCCTGATGTGACACTCATTCCCTTGGGGGAGATATCACAGCAGAGCATCAACAACCTTATATGTCTGACAGTGGGGAGAAGTTAATGGAAGTCTTAAGCATTAAATAAGGCTTCAATTTACTGGGTTCTTCTAGCCCTGGACATGCACTAAGACTTGTTCTGCAATGTGGACACCCTCTCCCACTCAGCTGGTTTACACACATTCATTCTCACCCATGGGGCCACATCCTGCCTCCATCCATGCTCTCCATGACCCAAGAAGTCAGAGGAGGTGCTGGCAAACATGGTTAATGAAGTTAAAAACACAGCCCCTAAAGCTGACCAAGACACTTCCTTTCTCTGAAGCATCCCTGAAGAACACATTAAGCATCCCCAAAAAACACATGAAACAGTTCAGCTTGTTGTAAACGCATGTAATAAATTTGGCTTTTCACAAATATTAAGATGAGTGTTGTACATATAAGGTTGTTATAAATACATATTATGGTATTGGGTTTGTAATTTTTTTTTCCACACCCATATAGGGTGGATACTATATGTGAGGTATGGAAATTATTTTAAAGATAGAGTTTTCTTTAGGAGTAAAGTAAGTTGATAAAGTGTCTTTGTAGTGAGTGAACTGACTGCCTGGTCAGGATAACACCCAGTGAAGACTCCTGCTGCTGACATGAAGACATCTGACAGACCAGCTACCAGCATTGACCATCTGTGGTAATTATAGACCAAGGCCCAAATTAAGACTGATAAGAAGAATTAATTAAAACCACAGCCAAGAAACACGCCTGCTCTAAAAAGGCGGGACCAAGGAGTGACCATGCAAAACAGCTCCTCGAAACATGGAAATAAGTTCTTAGAAAAGTTTAAATATACATCTTTAAGGGGGGGAAGTGTCTCTAAAACAGCAGGTGTGCTCTTGGCTCTTGGCCAGAGACACCCCGTCCATGTATTTTGCTTTATTGCCTTGTCCTTATTGTCTTTTATTAAACCTTTTAAATTCTACCAAGAAAGTGAACTTTGTTTTTTTCAAGCTGGCTCATCCATTCAAAAAATAACAGATCCATTTGAAGAAAGCCTCTGCTTCTCCCCCAGAAGCCTCATGGGCCCCAGAAAGGACTCTGGTCCAACAGCAGCAAGGGCTTCTCTTGCTCTCACCACCACACTAATCACACTGTAATCTTTTAAGCCCAGAAAAGCTTAGAATTTGTTGTTTTCAATGTAACCCTTGGTGGGGGGAAGCAGAGAGGGGCTCATGGCTTGTAATGTATTTTCCAGTGAACTTCTAGCTGCCTGAGCCATGCTGGCCTCTGTCAGATTTCTCTGCAGATCTGCTTGCAAACAAAGGTCTTGGCCCTGCTCACAGGCATGCTACAAGTTGGCTGTGAATTGCCCCAGCACCTTTACCAGCCTCGGTCATGGGCACAACAATGTGCTGCTCCATCTGTGTCTCAGCGTGGCAGAGGACACAGGATTAGGGGAAGAGCATGAAGAAGGACCCTGCTGACCACTGGGCCTCTGACCACTTCAGAGACCCTTCCTCATGTGCAGATTTGCCCTCCCAGTGTACACAGTCAGGACCTGGGGAGTGTGGCAGGAAAGCACATGGCCCCTGTCAGAGACTGAAATGTTATGGTTATGGCTTAAACATTTTTATGAAGCACTTTTGCCCACCCTGGATGGGTCTTCTGACTGAAACCGTGAACTATGAGTTAAAACGCCTAAGGCAACTTGAGATAAGCAAAGTGACACTATTGTTCAAAGGATCTGGAAGAGCACCCTGCCCAGCCCATCTGCTGCCAGGCTTGCACAGACCCTGCACCCAGCAGGGAAAGGTTTTGGGTGTGTGGCACAGCCTCTGGCTGGAGGCAGTGAGCACCCATCCTCTGCTGTGCAGGGCAGCTCAGCTGTGGGGCCCCTTCACCCCAGGAAAGCCACATCTAAGGGACATCCATGTGAGGGACAGCAGAGGGGAGTCATGGCCCAGCAAAGGCCCCTCCCAAAGGAGGGCCCAGACCCTGCACCAGAGCACTGCAGGCAATGCAAGAGATCCACAGTGTTGCAAGGGAGAGTGTCAAACCTGCCCCTGTCAGGGCAGGCACATGGGCATTCCCACCTGCCCAAATGGATATTAGTCCATGGGATTCTATACTTTTAGGCAGGGGACCCACACCACCAAGAAGACCAGATGGAGAAGCAACAAGGCATCACTGGAACCCATGGAGGGGTGATTCTATTTGTCACTCTCCCTGTCCACCCACACACCTCTTTTTCTTTCTTTCTTTTCTCTTTCTCTTTGCCTCTTTTACTATTAAATAAAATATATCGGGTTTTTTAATGTCAAGAGCTAAGCCTGTTTGGTTTGAATCACATTTTTTGGGTATATTCAAATCTTTCAGACTTCTATCTGTTTTATTCACAGAGAGTTCTTTTTACTCCTCTGTAATTAAACCAGATCACAGCAACACCTGTCCATGTAGTTACAGAAAGGAAGAAGGTGATAGAAATAATTCTCAAACTGGCAGCTTTCCCCACTAACACAGAACTCTGAAATTGTAGAGGTCTCCCTTTTGACGTATTTCATCTCATGTTTTTATTTGGCAATATGCATCAGATAACAGAAGAATCAGATAATTTGTTACCTTCTTCCTCTTGCAGTTTGTCTTTTTCCACAGAAAGCAGATCTTTAGGCACTTCCTTGTCTGAGCACTGGGTTTTCCTCTTCTTCTTAGGCTACAGTATAGAGGAGATAGAGAGCAGAATGATAAAACAAGTATTTGTTACATTTCATCCAGAAGAAGAGTCAGGGCAGTAGTTGCAAAATGGAGGCAACTCAGAGCGAGTAGGGGGTTGCTGGAGTCTTTTAAGTGTGTGCAGAAGTCTTCCTGAGCAGATTTTATTGCAATTCCAAATCAAAAAATGCTATTGCTTTGGACCTACGAATCTTATCTGCTAGATTAGAAAGTTTACATTTTAATTCAGGTATCCATTCTACAGAAAGATTTGCATTCACTGTTTCTAAGTTCTAATGTTCTTCCTCTGAAGGAGGAAAGTATAAAATATTTAGCCCCTTTAAAATCAGGAATGCTATAATCAAGTTAGGACCCTGCCAATGCTTAACAAAAAACCCCAGCCCCCC
>VYXF01000646.1:111244-129256 GCA_013397295.1 Polioptila caerulea | reverse complement strand
AAAAAAAAAAGTACTCATCTCACCATGTTTTTCCACTTTGACCTCTTGACGGATGCTGTTGATGCAACAACAGCATCAAAATCATGAGCTAGGGATGCACTTATAACAGAAGTAACAGACAAGGAGCTCACTAGTATAGCAAAAAGCAGCCTTCTACAGTAGTATTTTCATTATTAGTTAAAAATAAGCAAACAACCCCCCCCGCACTTGAAACCTTTATTAGTTGGTGTTTGTGCCCTTGTCCTTGAGTAGAACTGACTTTAAACTTTGCAGTGACCATGAAAAAATAATTTCATGTTCTTTCCCTGAAGAGTGTTTTTATTCAGTGCTAGAATGTCACTTCCTTAGCCCTCAGTTTCCATAAACTTGAAATCATGCAATGAATACAAATAAAAGATATTTCTGAAGTGCCAAAAGTACCTGGAAAACTGAGCCTTTCAGGTTTTTCAATGTACTTATTCAAGAAAACATAATTATGAGAAGATGATAATAACTTTTTCATGAAATCTGTGTGCAACCACTCTATGTGTTTCTATTTTCTGTTTAAAGCACTACTTACCAGGTAGAAAGAGGGGTATATGAGCACAGACAGTGGTGATGTTAAAGATGAGGTGCAGGAATCAAGCAAAACTTTGTCTTGTGGTACTGCAAGTGAACAGGTCCAAGCCTCATGGAAGAGCCTGGTGAGGCACTGCTGCTGTAGGACTTGTGATGAGGCTTGGAACCGCTAGCTAGAAACCAGGGGCTGAAAGGTCTTTTGATTATCTAAGTGACTGAGGGATAGCAGCCATGACCTTGGTCTGTAGAGTTAAGGGTGGGATTTAACCTGCTTCCCCATTACACAAATACTTAGCTGAGACAAGCTGAAAATTTCTATTGTGAGTCCTTGTCTTCTTCTGAGGTTTCACCTACCTGTATTACTTGGCACTGTAGCTCTGTTTTTCATGAGGTGATTGGTAAAGAACTAAGATTTAAAATACTGTGATTTCTTGCACTGTAGTTCTGTAAACGCTGATTTTAAAAATTGTTTTGTCTTCTCTCTTTCCCATCCCCTCAGAGCCTACTCCTTTCATGTTACTGCAGATGGTCAGATGCAGCCAGTTCCTTTCCCTCCTGACGCCCTCATCGGTCCGGGAATCCCTCGCCATGCCCGTCAGATCAACACCCTGAACCACGGGGAAGTTGTGTGTGCAGTTACCATCAGCAACCCCACGAGACACGTGTACACGGGTGGGAAGGGGTGTGTCAAGGTTTGGGACATCAGCCAGCCTGGCAACAAGAGCCCTGTCTCCCAGCTGGACTGCCTGGTAGGTGAACAGGAGTTTATGCACAAGGGTAGCTTCTCCTTAGAGAATCAAAAAAAAAGCTGTCCTTGTTTGGATTTTGTTCCTATTAGAAGGAAATAGCAGGCAGATCTGTTTCTTGGTGTCCTTTTTTTTTTCATGCATAACAGTGTTACAGAGAATAGTGCTGGTTTGTTTAGTGATAATTATCTCTAAGGATCAAATAACTGATTAGGTCAGTTTTCTGAATAGAACATGTATATCATAATTTGAATAGAACGTGATTTTTTCCCCCCCCTTTCTAGTAATACCAATAATTTTTGTGCATGAGTTTAAAAGTAATGTAGCTTGTCTTATGCAGGGCTGCAGAAAATGTTCCTAGGTCTTTCACTCACACAAGACGTGAAAACCTCATTTTTGTAAGATGATAGCAGGTGCATGCTGAAGTAATATGACACAGTACCAAAGGTTACTTCAAATTTTGCTATGATTTTTTGTTCATGATCCACTAGTTACACATATAGGCTGGTTATTTTCACATGTACAGGGTGCAAAAGGTACTGTGTTCAATAGTATAGGTAGCTGAAAAGCTGGCTCAATAAGAGATACTTCTCACTACAAGCAGCATAGAGGTTTGTTCAACTGAGAAAACCTAATGTTGTCAAGCACAGCAATATGTATTGTAAATGGAAATTCTAGATTCAGTGTAGATACAATTAAATGTAGTGGATGTTTTGGGGTTTTTTACCTTTCATCCTTTCTTTGCTGCTATCTTTTTGTAATTCCCTAGTAGTAACAGTGAAGTTGAATAGGTACTCTGTTCTGTGGCAGATATCTGTCTGGATGCAGAGCCTTCATTGTAGTTATGGAGCAGTAATGACTGATTAGGTCAACATTTTCACTGCCCTTCTTACTGCTCCTTTGCTGCAAATTAAAAAAAAATCCTAGTAGGAATGCTGTTAAATAATTTTTGCAGCGTTTTTTTCTATGTCCTGAGTTACAGATCTTAATCATTAATTTTGTAAAAAATTGTTGCCAGTCAAGCAAGGTTGTAATAAGGAAAGGTAGAAATGTCTTCTGTCACTACTCCCCCACAGTAGCTCTCAAATCAACAACAGTATCACAAATGAGAGATCGATATGTACAATAAGAATCATGTTGAACAACAAAGAACTAACATAAATATAGGACCAATACATGAATCCTTAATTTTTCAAATCTAATACTGTGAATGCAAAATAATGTTTGAAAAAAAAATTCAAAGAGAGATGAATGACATTTTCATATAGGGCTGTTAAATGCCAAATGAAAGGTCATTTGCTTTAATATTTCTATTGTTGGTGACCTTCACTGATGGTGTACATTTGCAGAAAAGCAAGCTTACTTTGGCTCTGTTTTTGTGTAATGAGATAGAAAACTTGCCATTCGTCACGTTTGAAACAGAGTAGACTGTGGCAACAGGAGTCTGCAGCTTTAATTTCTGCAGCTGCAGTTTCTAATTAGCGATGAGAGGTAGGTGTTTCCAGCCTTTTAGGATCGGCTGGTTCCTTTTCAGTACTTTGGTAATGAAAAAAGTACCAAACTGTGTGAAACTTTGATGCAGTCAGAATTATATTAGTGGTCATTACTGGCAGGCACGTAACTGAGGTGATTTGTGTTGTACAGAACAGAGATAACTACATCCGCTCCTGTAAATTGCTGCCCGATGGATGCACCCTCATAGTTGGCGGGGAAGCCAGCACATTATCCATATGGGACCTGGCAGCTCCAACTCCTCGCATAAAAGCAGAGCTGACATCCTCAGCACCTGCCTGCTATGCTCTGGCTATCAGCCCTGATTCCAAGGTGTGCTTTTCCTGCTGCAGTGATGGGAACATTGCAGTGTGGGATCTGCACAATCAGACATTGGTCAGGTGAGTCGTTGTTTACGGAAAATTTTAATAGAAGTTACTCTTTGGACAGCTACACAAATATTTATCTTTCTGAACAGAGTTTATGACAGTAAAGTAAATAAAGCCTTTTATTTAAAGGAGTGGCTTACACCCAAGTTAGGCAGAAACTAGTTTTGGTAGCTTCAGCCTAGTCTTGGAGGATGTGCTTTCAGGGTTGGTCCATAACCTGCTGTAGTCAATGTAAAAGCTTCTGCAGGACTCTATTATTTGGGATTGGCCTGCAGGTTTCTACAAGCAGCATTCTTGCTGGTTTGTTACTGATATGGACTGAACATGCCTTTTAGGGAATGCTTTGATGTTTCTCCTTTTCTTTTATCCTAAGCCTTGTTAAGTAAAAAGGAGTCTTTTCAATTCTTATGTAGTGATGGTAAGCAGTAAAATTAATCTTAAAAAAAGTGATTGAAAGGGTGGATCCTCTCAGTTCTTTAAGAAAACACAGGGCCTTACTATAAGATAAACTTAGTTTGTGTTTACCAAAGTAGTGGTGGCTTGCAATATTTTGAGAGGAGAGAGTCTAATTTGAGAAAGGCTGTGATACCTTGAAAGTTCTGAATACAAAAACTAAAGAATATGCTTTGTCTGCTGTGATTCAGTTAAACTTCCCGTATGTCCATAATTAGCTGAAAATTGCATGCATGGAGTTGTGTTAATGTGCATGCAAATTTTACTTTCTGTTGAACCTTTAGGTCAATAAATACAATTTTAGATATAAAGTTTTCACTTTTTTTCATGTGCATGCTTAGAGTGTAAAGGTACACTCTGCAACATCTATATCTCTCTATTAATGTCTTGCTTTTTAAATGTTTGCTGTATGTGTTCCCACCACTTGCACACTGATCTTGCTGGTTGATAACATATGGAATTTTGAGACCAGAGCTACTAAACAAAACGTGCCATGTGACCTTCCTGTGGCAGCTCTTGGTGATTCATATCCTTCATTCCCAAGCTAGTTGTCTTTTCCCCACCCGCCCTCCACCTTTCACACTGAGGCATAGGACTTTGCTAAAGCTAATTGCTGATGAAAGATGCAGGAGCCTCAGAATGCTTTTGCCAAAGGATTAAGAAAAACTTGAGATGACCTTCTGGTTGCTGAAAGCTGAGAGTTGCTAATGAGAAGGTTATTAAACAAACTGCACCATTTAGATTTTTCTAATCTCCTGCCACAGAGAATGCAACTTTGTGACTCAGCAATGCTTGTGTTTAACTATCTGGATCTCTGTGTGGATCCCTTTCTATCAGTATATCTGCTTGTTATTTATCTTCCTGACTTGCAGCCAAAGAAAAAAACAGAAGCTCTTTTCTGAAATTGGAGGTTTTATTCTCTGACCACTTTGATTTAATCCGAGTTATCCTTAGTGGTTTTAACTGTAGTTACTGTGCTTTAATATTCTCACAAGTGGGTTTGGGTTTTTGAGGGTTTTTGTTGTTTTGTTTTCTTTTTTCAAAACCTGATAGGAAATACTTGACTTTATTCAGCTAGCCATGATGCAATTAATTCCTCTAACACCTGGAAAATGTTTTTGTAATACTGGTATTAAATGCTCAGTGAGAGGGAGGGACTGATTCTTGCTCATTGTCAGACACAGAACAGATGACACATGTACAGAGTCCAAAACTAACACCACAACAGTGTTTACCTTGAGCTCTGGCAGGAAATCATTATTCAATCTGGTTTGTTTTATCAGGCAATTCCAGGGCCACACAGATGGAGCCAGCTGTATTGACATTTCTAATGATGGTACCAAGCTCTGGACAGGAGGTCTGGATAACACTGTCAGATCCTGGGACTTGAGAGAAGGGAGACAGCTACAACAGCATGACTTCACATCACAGGTGACTGGATTTTCTTACAGCTTGTGGCAATGTGTGGGGTGGGAAGGAAACCCTTAGGATCAAAGGTAAGACTGAGCCCAGTAGAACTGGCAGATTGTTCCCTCTCTTCCTTTTGGCTGCTCACAATAAAATATTTTGAAGCTTTCTTATGTGCTTAGATTACAGAAGAAATTGATAGCCTGACACTGCTCTTTTCCTATTTTTCTAAGTTAATATGTAAAAACAGGTTATTTAGTTACTCAAATTTTGAACTGCACTTTTGCTATTGAACTTTATGGATTTGCCCTTCTCTCTGTCTCTCTCTCCCAAATTATTTTAACTGCAGAAAAAACTATCTATAGGAAAAAAAATTAAAGGTGTAAATATGGTTTAATTTTCAGATATTTTCCCTTGGTTATTGTCCGACTGGTGAATGGCTAGCTGTGGGAATGGAGAGCAGCAATGTGGAAGTGCTACATGTAAATAAACCAGACAAGTATCAACTGCACCTTCATGAGAGCTGTGTATTGTCACTCAAGTTTGCTTACTGTGGTAAGTTGCCCTGAACATAGAACTGGGGGTCAGGGCTCTTAATTCATGTTTTGCTGATAAGTTATTTTATAGTCATTAGTTATATTACATCTCAGTTTCGTAAGTAATGCATAAATATCTCTGCTTTATGAATTCAAATGCACTTATCTACAAACAACCATCTGTTTGTCTGGGGGCTGCTGTGAGGATTGATTCATGTGTAAAAAGCTATTTCTGTTTGAAGAGTTTAGGGATTTCCTAGTATGTAACACACTGGAAACATGCTGAGCATCCGCAATGGTTGTAAGCAAAAGCACTGTGTTGATTAGTAGTAAGAGCTTTTATGAGGATAATTAGTTAACAGATTTCATTGATGTGAATTGTAAACCCAAAATTTGTCAGATGTCTCTTTCATGTTTTGTAATCCTTCTTATATTCTAGGTAAATGGTTTGTCAGTACTGGGAAAGATAACCTTCTTAATGCATGGAGAACTCCTTATGGAGCCAGTATCTTCCAGGTGAGGATGATGTTGCTTTTAATGGAAAAAAAACAAACAAACATGCAAGAGTTCAGATGTCTTTACACATGTGATCTACCTAAAATGAGATAATGAAATGAGGGTAAACAGACTTCTTTTTAATGATGTCATATATTTCTACTTTTCTTCTAGTCCAAAGAATCTTCATCAGTGCTTAGCTGTGACATCTCTGTGGATGATAAGTACATAGTCACTGGCTCTGGAGACAAAAAGGCTACAGTCTATGAAGTTATCTACTGAAAAAGATGATGGGGATATTCTTTTAGAGGTTGAACTGGGCCAAAATTGTTTGTAGAAGTAGAAAGGTTTTGAATTTTTGAAAGGAACAAAAACGCTGAGGTTCCAGACCTTGCCGTGAAACTACTCCGATTTTTCAAAATAGAAGGCAACATCCAGCAACTAAGTGTTGACTACGTGGACCAGATGGAACACAGAGGCAAGAGGACAAATGTAGCCTAGGTTTTTGACATAATTTTTAAAAGCCAAGTCTACTGAAGAATGTTGGAGCCTTTTTATTTTTTTCTTTTTGTGACCTCATGCAAATTTTTCTCATTGCCTGAATATGGGGGATAAATACCTTTCTGTTCCTTGCAGTTCAAGTTGCATTCTGTCCTGTGTAGAGCAGCAGTGTCTCAGATGAACTTGTTTCCTGGTTTTGCATCTTGTGATATGTTTTTGTATTTTTGTTGAAGGTCAAACATTTGTATAAATTGTAAATATATTTAGTTTACTACAGTAAAGGCTTTAGTACCAACAACCAATCTTCCCCCTTGCCCTCTCCCTGCTTGCCCTGCTTATTTAAAATTAAAGACCTTTTGGGGATATAAGTACCTTTTTAGAAGCAAAAGCAAACACTATGTATAGTTTGAAAATGGTGTCTTATTCTTTATAACTATTCTTAGATTCCTTTATCATACTTCAAAGTAGTTGATTTGACTAGGGTATCAAGTCTAGTAGATATTGTCTTGTTCTACAGAAAACTTAAAGGCAGTTTTTTACTAATTGTAGTGTAAATATAAAAATTGAACATTTCATAAAGCTGTGCAGTTTAAGTTTATTCTGATGTCCCATGTATATGTTCTTTGGCAGATACAGTAATATGTGCCTGATCATAACTCATGTGGTCATTTCTCTAGAAGAGGAGGTGACTTCCCTGTCCTTTTTCCCCCAGCTGAACAGAATTCATGTGAGACACATTTCAACTAAGTACATCAGAGCCTTTATTTGTTATATGAGGATGTCTGTGATTAGATAAGCTAGATAAGTTGCATCCTTCATGTTTTACAGAGAAGTGGTAGTGACCATTTCCTTTTTAAAATCTTGTCTATACTCAGATACTCAGGTAAATTTAACTAAATTACCAAAAGTGTGAGTTTTACAGGGGATTGCTTAAAGATGTTAAATACTTGCAGAGTTGCAAGTGAAGTGAATTAACCTAAACTAAGTTAAACTCACTTCTTAATTTCTTGTGAGAATATTGACAAAGGAATATTTTGATTTTTAACTAATTCACTCTACAAATTAATTAGAATTAATTTTCCTGAGTGTCCCATGTTACGCAGGCCTGTAGGCTCTATGTATTCATGCTGAGCAATCTTTGAGTCCTTTCCACTGTCACATCACTGTGTGACACCTGTGAAGAGCCATGATAAGCAGCCAGTTACCAAAGCTATGCATCTTCAAGTTTTCTTGGTGTACTCAAGAGCAATGGATGAGGAGAGAATGTATTCACTTCATTTAACTATTATTTTTTCAGTCTAATGTGTTCTACCACTGTGTGCTAGACAACAAATTTTGCTATTGCACTGGTGAGAGCCATACATTTCCTACTTTCTGTAATTTGGTTAGAATTTCTGTTGCTAATGGAGAGTACAGATAAAGAGAAGGATATCTTTGAACAACTAATTTAGATTACACAGACTGGCAGACAGAAGAAGAGCTGCTTTCTCGTTTTGCTGTTGTATTTGACAATGGCCTATGTCCCTGCTCTTTCACAGATGTGTAGCTGCGAAGAAACAAGCTTGACTGACAGATGCAGTGATTTGATAAGGAATTTTTCATCTGGGGGCAAATTTTATTTAAGTTTTCTAGTCTGAAGAGACACAGGTTTTATTTTCAATTTACATTACCATTCTACTGAAACCATTTTATAGCATCTAGAATTGTAATAGCCTTAACATATTAATATTGCATTTGGAATGTAAAATGTTACCCATTCAGGATAATCTGGTCTCCTAGACATTTAAAATTAGTATTCTATCAGTATGTATACATATATACTTTTGTTGATTGCTTTTTGTTAATTTGTATCTGTGTGAACATAACAGACCAGTTTAGATGCTGGTCATGTTGCTTTCAGACATAGTAGGGCAAAAAGCAGAATCATCAGAATTAACTATATTTGCTACACTGAAATACTGGGAAGTGCTATGCCATTTTTAAAAGGAAAAGTTTTAAAGCGAGAGTATTTATGAGATTACTTGATTTTTACACTTTTGGTATTGAAATTTCTCTGCACATCTGGCTCTGGCAGTGATCGTTGACTTTAGCAGCACCAGCAATTTTGCTTTAGTTAGGACCTTTTGGATTTTTGCCAAACTGTTATCACTTTGGGTTTTACTTTATAGGTATCCTTTTGCCATTCTCTGAAGTCAGTATCAGAAGAAGCAAGAATGCAAATATTCTTACACATCCATATAAATTTAAAACAAAACCTTACAAGTGTAATTTTTCTGCTATATGTTGTGACATAGTGCTTGCTATTACATTCTTGTCAATCAGGAGGTTCAAAATCATAGTGTCAGGAAAATCATAAAATACCTTATTTTCTTCTAGAATATACAGTGTGTCAGAATGGAATCAGAAATTTATGCATGTGAATGAATTTAATCATATTCGTACCACATATTTCTTGGTTGTAATTAAGAAATTAATTTCTTTTTTCCCCCATCATATCTATTTTACATCTTGGGTCTAAAAATTAATGGATGCATCTGAAAGCTTCTGGATGCATCATCTTTTCTTGTGGACGAGTAGTTCTCTCCATTTGTTGTTTCACATTTCACTTAATATTATAAAACATTGTGAGTTTTTTCATTTGTCAGAGAGTAAAGCATATTCTAATTGCATATATATTTTTCAATGAAAGGATAGATTTGCTGAACTTCTAGCATGTCTGTCTACGCAATTACCTAAAAAATGTAAAACTTGTGAAGCTTAAAACTTTTGTAAGTTCTTGTAGCCTTGTGTAAAGTAGTGGGTGGAAATAATTGCTTCTCGAATGAAGAAACAGACCAACCAACATTGGCAGTAACAGAAAAGGCACTGGGAAAATCATATGGGAAAAAGAAGTACACTGGTAACTATTGTGTAGGTAATTAATTTTTGGTAGGGGCGGAGGTGGGTCAATTTGATTACAGTCCTAAAAGATTCCTTTGGTTAGCCTCTTTTTGGGACAGTCTTTGTGTGCTGGGTGGCCTTCAGTATTCAGAGATGTCTGAATGCTACTCTGGCAAATGCAAGTGCTGGAGAGAAACATGGAGTCCATACAAAAGACATTTTGGATGTCAGTGCAAACAATAACTGATGAAGAGGGGATTTGTAGTAATACCAATTCAACTGAACAAAATCCTTTGCCAACTTTAATATGTATATTTTGTGTATATGCACTTGGCATAACCGTTCATAAATCAATTGTGCAGAAAGTCATGATACCATTCCACTCAATGTATTTGTCAGTGTGTCAGACTTCCTTTTTGATTACAATTATAAGCAACGATAGTTCCCCGTGTTAGACCACAAGCCACTGGTACCTGAGAATTTTCAAATACATTAATTCTTTCTAACTTATTTGGCATTTCAAAGGCTTTTGTTCCTTTAAAGGAAAGAGAGAGCTATGAAAGATCATGATTTTCACAGGCTGTTATAACAAGTGTTATTTTTTAATATAAACATCAATGTAGAATCTGTCATCTAGTCTCATACATAATTCTGTATGAGACTATATTGACCATAATTTTTGGGTCACATTTTTGCATTGGTGATACAAGTAGAATTTCAGAAGCTTCTAAGTTACTCAAGTAACTATAACTCAGATTGACAAACTGATTTTTGATTTTGGTGTTTAATTCTTGATAGGGTTTTTTGTTTGTTTATAATTTTGTAGAATGACTGGCCCTCTTAGGAGCCCATGGGATTATGTAGTCTAGTTAGAATAGTCTTCATATTTTCTATCATATTGGTGCAATTTTGAGTTGATGGGGAAATTCCACCATTCTGTAATTAAGAAAGGTGGATTTAGAAGTTTTTGGGCTAAGGAGGAGTACTGACTTCTGATTTCGCACTACTGATAAAGTGTTTACCCCTTAAATCACTTCACTGGATAATCTGGACTGACTCCAACTCCGCTATCTCCTTGAAGGGTTTTGCTTTTTCTCCTACCACACGTACACAGAAAGAATTTAAGAATGTGGGTGTATGTAAGACTTCAGTCAATTAATTCTGTCCTGCTAGACAGACATACTTTATTTAATAATGGGGAAGGTGAAGCAACTCAGAGTTGAACCTGACAAACACCAGAATACAAGAGAGTTCATGGCAGGAAATCCATGGACAGAATTGCTTTGGTTAGAAAAGGTATCCAAGATCATCTGTTTCAACCGTTGGCTGAAAATCACATGTAAACTAAGCCATAGCATTATTTGCTGCATCCATCTGTGGGAAGGGTGACCCTACCACTTCCTGGGCAGCCTGCTCCAATGCTTGACAGCTTTATCCATGAGAGCATTCTTCCTGAGGTCCAACCTGGCTCAACTTGAAGCTGTGTCCCCTTGTCCTGTGGTTGAGAGGAGAGGCCAAGTAACACTCAACTTGCTACAACCTCATTTCAGGGAGTTGTGGAGTGATGAAGTCTCCCCTGAGCCTTTTCTCCAGGCTAAACAATCACAGCTCCCTCAGCCACTCCTTAAAAGACTTATGCTCCAGGCCCTTTACCAGCTTCTTTGCCCTTCTCTGAACACATCTCATTGTCCTTGTCGTGAGTGGCCTGAAACTGAACACAGGATTTGAGGTGCAGCCTTTCCAGTGACAAGGACAGGGAAAATCCCTGCCCTAGTCCTGCTGGCCACACTGTTGCTGACACAAGCCAGGATGCCATTTGCCACCTTGGCCCCCTAGTCACACTGTAGGTCAAGAGAAAATGGGAAGATAGAAACACATACATTTTAGGTGTAATCTAACATGCAATCTACACAATTCACCTAGAATGAGAGTTCAGTATGCAATTGCACTGACTTGTTTCTCTGTAAAGTTGTTCAAATGTTTCTGCATAGTTATTTGAGGACACTTAAGTTGTGGCTTTGCAGTGGAAGTGGATATTTCTTTGATATCCATAAACATCTAATCATCTCATCCTAAGAGGAAAGGGAGTTAGCTCACAGCCAGTTCTCAACATTTACCATTACCTTTTATTCCTGCAGCTCAAGATAAGCTTCCAAGCAATTGATAATCCCATTTTCAGCAACATGCTCCCAAATGTCCCATTGCAGCTTAAGTGCTTACTGCAGTGTGGTAGATTTTGCTAGGGAAACCAGACATTTAGAACTGGGTGCTTAAAAAATATGCCCTATGGGTCTATCTTACTGACATTTCTGAGAAATTTACCCAGAATTTCTGCTCAGCTATATAGGAGAGCTCAAACACTCACTGAAACATTTTCTAAATCAGCAAAAAGTGAGTGTGTTTTGAACACATTTTAAGCACATGGGTGGGCTTGAGGTTTTTTGGTTTGGTTTGTGGGTTTTTCTGTTGATTCTTTTTTTCTTCTGATATAACTTTAAAAAGTTTAAATTGAATACAGCAAGAAAACATGAAGGGAAATCAGAATAATGAATAATAGTCTTCAGAGGGCAGAAAGTTGTTGAAGATGCTGTATCTCAAAGCAAAGAATCTGCTGCTTCTGTGATACATTTAAATCTTGAGAGAACTGGATTTCTATTCCCTTGAGGCTAAAGTGCTGCTCAGAAAACTGAACTACAAAAAAAATTCTGTTGCAAGGACAAATGTTAGTTATCATTTTCAAATCTGAGCAAATTTAGTTTTTCAAATCTGGGTTTTTTGTGGAGTTTGGGTTGTTTAGGGTTTTTTCCCCTGTATTTCTTAGATCTGGTTCTCACAGTTCACTCCAAGCTGAACAGCATTCTGTGTCCTTTCTGGCTCCATGATCTACTATGCATTAGTAAGAATTTACTTGCCTGTTAATGATACATAGTATACAGGAAAATCTGATTGAATATTTTTTTGGATAGCTGCATAATTATATGGGGCAGTGTTTGCTGTAATGGTTTCCCTTACTAAAGCAAGCACTCAGATATACGATATCTGCATTATTATATAGTCATGCTTTTATTGTTTATGTAATTCCTGGTTTGGCATAGTTGACTCTTCCTAGAAAAATTCTCTGGTGGCTTCTGAGGTAAAACTTAAAATTATGAGATTTTTCCTGTCCTATTATTTCACATGTGATTTTTACCCATATTTTTGTAAGATTATGTTGATTCATAGAAGAGATGCTGCATGGAACACTAGACATTTCTATTGTGTACAGCTTGGCAAGGACTGCCTTTGCTATGTTCACAGCACAGAGGTGTCTCTCAAACCCTGTTTCTGTCTGTTTTTTGCCAAAAATGAGTTTGAGGTGAAGATAACACATAGTCTGGAGACTAAGTAATCAAACATACTGTTATCATTATCCCTTTTGTATACTATGTCATTAACATAGAAAATGGAGATGATAGCCTGTAACTGCAAACAATAAATGCTGTTTTTCCTTCGAGCACTGATTTTACTGGCAGTTTAAAGAAGTTAACAAGCAGAATGAAGGGGTCATAAATGAAAGTTAACCCATAGCAGTTGGAAACAGAGAAATACTTGTTACTTTCCTGGTAGTGAGCCTAATTTGTTTAAAATAAAATCCATCTGCTCATTTCACAGTCTTTGTCACACTTCCTTCAGCAATCCACAGTGGATTACCCCCTTACTTTAAAAACTGGCTGCAATTATGATAAGCTAATGACTCTTATTTTGTGGTTTGCTGCAGCACAAAATTTGGCAGACCAATGAAGATGCCCTTTATTCTAAAAAAATTGTCAGCTATTGGGGGTTTTCTGCAGTCAGACACGTTTTTTTTTAATTAGATTTCACATAAATATACAATCTGATGGCTTTGCAAATTCAGAGTACTTTCTAATTGTTGATGAATCAGCCAAACACTGCTGTTAAGTATGTAAATGTCCTTAATGTCAGCCTGGTATTTGCTTAGCATGCCATGCATGCAACAAAACTTTGGAATGATTCAACTTTTGTGGCCACATTAAATTTACTTACTGTAATGTTTCCTTTTTCATACAGAAATCAGTTTACTACCATTCTCCTTTGTGTTTCCTCCTGAATACATTAGCTCTCTAGAGATGTTTTAATGAGTTTTACATACATAATGTTTCTAATTTTTCTCTGTCTGATTGTTAATTATGTGAGATGTGTATTTCTGACAGCAGTTGAGTGAATATTCACAAATATATAATTGAATTTTTGAATGTGTACTTCAAGAAGTTTATAGACTTGTATAGATAAGTCATTGATTTTCATTTGTCAAATTCAAGATTTTCAAGTCTTGATACTCTTGTATTTTTATCAGTGAATCTGTTTAAGGAAATACTTTTGGATTTTGAATGGTTTTCATAGCTTTTTTTAATTTGTTTATGTAGATACTCTTCTTTGTTGAGTACAAGTTATTGATCTGGTATTCTATTTATAATTCTTCCTGGTTCTTCAGTATTTTATCTAGCTGTAACTTATTAAAAACCACAAATATGAAATGGGGATATTAATGACAAGTGGTTTAAATGTGAGAGCTTCAAAATGCATGTTAGAATATTTCAACACTTTGTTCACTGTAATTTTACATTTTTTCATTACTTAAGTAATTAAAAAAATCCTTAGGGTTGAATTATAGTAAAATTTTATACATCTCAGTACTAATTTTGTCTCCCAGTGGACAGCAATAATTTAGATGGGATTGTTTTTACTCTACCTAATTTATTCTTGGGCAAGGGGGAAGGGGAAAAATATTAACCTTGCAAATTTTGCTAATTATAATAATTTCATTACTATTGCTAATTGTTTTTAATAACCTCCATGCCTTCAGAAATTTGTTCTTCTATATTTTGAAGAAAACATACAGATGTACAGGGTTCTGTAATAGAATGTGTTTACAGTATTTATCCCCTTGGTTAGCTATAACAGTAAGGGGAAGTACAGTGACAGATACCACTTGCAATAGTTGGTAGTGCTATGTGCCTTTGAATCATTAGTTATTAAATTTTTTTGTAATCTTAGGTGAGGTGAGCAGCTTTAAATAAGTTTCATTTCTATCAAAGTGGATATGATAATACATTCTTAGAGCTTTACTAGTCTTACTGATTTTAAATCTGCAGGGTTGCATGGATGGTTTTGAACTGATTTGACGTTCATGTTAACTTCTTAGGTTTCAAAATCTGCTAGAGTAGAGGGAGAGATTACCGGTTTTATTTGGGTTTTTTTTATTGTTTTCATTTTGTACTATATATCAGTGGGACTTTCTTACCACAGTAGGTGTGCTCACAGTTTTAATGTTCCCATAGTTTGCTCCATCTGTTTCATTTGAATTTAGCTTACAAATTAATCCCTTTCCATAGGTGTCTGCTTTGTACCTTAACAAGTATGAAAATAATCAACATATTGCTGTTTGACAGAGACACTGTATATTTCTCTGTTTCTGATGTGGGTATCGTTTAGCAAGGCTTGTCTAGTTAAAAGGCAGTTAAAATAGTAATCACACATGATCTGTGTCTAACTGTCGTTTGTAGAAAAAGTGCAACAAAGTGATATGTGGTGATAACAATTCGGAAGGAAAAGAATATGAAATTCAGATAGCAGCTTGAACGATTTACTGTTAGCATGGGGCCCAATAACACTACAAAGCTATAAACTCTGTCTTTCTAGATTGCCCAGTTAGGTGGCAGAGATGCAATTTGTCTTTTCTGAAGCCGCCTGCTGCTAGCTAGCTCCATCTCCTGTCACAGCCTATTAGCTCCCCAAGAAAATTGGTGGGAAATTGCCTGCAGATTGTAGGAAATTGCATCTCCAGGCCCTGGAAAAAATGTAGGATAGCACAACACTGATCCTCCCAGAGCAGCTATTAATACAGCAAAAGCTGACCTTTGGCATGGTGTGAAACGACTTTGCTGAATAAAGACTGTATTATGTGTGGTTGAAGGAGGGAAGGAATTATTATCCTAGCTACGCTTGTCGTCAGCCTGTTCCAGGATGCTTAAGCATTAGCAGTAGGTTTTGCTGCCCCCCCAGCTCATTCCCATTGGAAGGTGGGAGAGGACATGTTAGAGCCTTATACAAAAATATCGTTGTACAGATGGCCAAAAACGCGTTATGTATTTAAATGATATTAGTATACATGTGAAATTCAAAGATTTACTGACAAAGCTGAAAAGTAATTTATGAAGCTAATTGCAAAAAAAAATTAATAGATGACTCTGCTTGGTCAGACTAGGAACAACTTTTTGGCTGTTTCATTCTATTTATATATACATATTATACATTTGATTTTGGAGCAGTTACATTGAAAAGGAACTGATTTGTTCTGTAACTGTGAACTGTAAAACCTCATGGGATACACACTACTTACAGATTTTATCATTAAATTCCTTGCTGCTAGGAAGCTCACTTCTGTCATGTTTAAACCAATTCCCTTATGTTCTTTATGGTGTGATATACAATGAGTTTCATTCTCTGTCATTTCTACTACAGCTACCTTTTTAATTTTGTACTTGACCTCAGTTTTGATGGGCCTTTGAATAAAAGACTCAACTTTTCTCTGAATTCTGAGAGAGGAGGTATGTAGAGTTAGTTTGCAACATAAAAATAAATGCCAGCATTTTCTTTGAGCTTGCAATGGTACTTAGTTGATTCAAAGCCTCCTGAGGTTGTGAATCAGAATGGCGTATTGATCAGAAGCGAGTATGAAGAGGGTGGCAGCAGCAGGCAAAAAGTCATTTTGCAATCAAGAGCATTGCTGTTTCCAAACTCAGACGAGATCTCTTGGTAACTGGCAGCTTCCCGGGGATCTAAGTGAAACCAATAGGTTCATTTCCTGTTGTATGTGTCCACTGTTGAAATGAGCTAACAGGGCTTACAAACATTCACACTGCTTATTAGAGAAAATTAGTGGCCTGCCTTATGGAGCTGAGGCAGAGGCAGCAGGGCAAAAAAGGTATTGCACATAGTTCAAAGCACAGCTGAAGGGGATCAAGAGAACTTAATGTTGTGGGGCTCTGTGGACCACTGTTTCGAATTCTTGTGATCATGAATGCACACATGTCAGTCTGAAATGCTAATTCATTGAGGCATTGATTTTCTAAATTAGTTATAGCACCTTTTATGGAAGTTATGCAGTTTAGTGCTGTGTGTCATTTCTTGTAAAACACAAATACAGGAACAGAAGAGCTGTGGTGCTTGAGCCTTTAT
Organism: Polioptila caerulea; assembly: GCA_013397295.1. Taxonomy (NCBI): domain Eukaryota; kingdom Metazoa; phylum Chordata; class Aves; order Passeriformes; family Certhiidae; genus Polioptila; species Polioptila caerulea. Next base: position 112,561 of record VYXF01000646.1, on the reverse strand, counting down.
TCTGTATTTACAATAGCTGTTCATCTTCCAAGGTATTACATATTAATTGCATTCTCAAAATAAACCTTGCCATTTAGTAACAAACTGGGTTTTTTTGTATAGTTCAATACATGTATTGGATGAGCAAAGAACTTTTGGAGGACACAAAAAATCTTCCCTATTTAAAGGATACAAAATATCTGCCCTGGCAAATCACTGAATTTGTTTTCTCTTGTAACATACAAACTAAATTGGGTGATATAGTATTCAGAATTTAATTTCTTCTGACTGATGGCACTATGCACACTGTTACCTGCAGGCATACTCTGAGGCCAAGCCTATTATTCTACTCAGAGCAAGGAGGTGACAAATCATTCTGTATGAAAAGCAAAAACTTTCTTTCATAAATTCAAAGCTGCAAGCTCTTGCTTTCTTATGGAAAGAACCAAAATTCAGACTGGGTTGTGAGGAATTCAGAGTGTACCAAAAGCTGCTCTGGACAGTTGGTTGGTTTAAAAAAGGATTGGCAGGGGGGAAAAACAACTCCTGACAAACCAGTTCTCAGCCAACACTTAATGACTGGAAAAGATGTGCAAACCATAAATAGCACCCTTTATCCTGTAACAGTTGATGAGCTCCAGCAGAAGACAGCACACTAAAGTATGCTTGCTTCCTTTTTCTGTAGTTAGTTCAAAGAGAGTTTGTTGTAAATCTAAGTTCTGGTCAGTAACTTTGGTCAGACCATGTTTTTTATAATGCATAATTACAGCCAATAACACATCAGAAAAATAAAATCCAAGTTCTTTAATCTGCCTGATTTTATTTTCTAATTATGCCTTCCTAGGTAATGCTCTTCACTTGCCGCATTAGGAAAATGCAGCTTTTTTTTACCCATCTCTGTTCAAATTTCCAATATTCCAAGTGCAGAACCATGAAAGGGGTATAATTTACTGCAGTATGCTGTAATTTTTTTGCTAGTGTCATTTTTTTCTAGTACCAGTAAAAAATTGTACCTTTTTTTTTTTTTTTACTATTCATTGTACCTGGAATCATATTCATGGTCATTCATTGAAACAATTCACAACTTTTTTCAAGTTCTTCATGAATGGCATTTACTGGGTGTTTAATTTTTATGAAAAAAGTATCTGAGTATTCCTGAGCTCTGTGATAAGATCCTTTATCCTGCACCATACCTTTCTGGTACTCCAGCTGAGAGTAAACTGAGTCCACACCATTTTCTCTTCAGAATCTGACACTGTGAAAAAAATTCCAAAATTTCTTGGTCCATTCAGCAAAAAAGCTTTTATTTCTATGAACTCTCCCAATATTTTTATTTTA